>VZUA01069512.1:16352-27272 GCA_013401035.1 Horornis vulcanius
TTCTAACTTCAAGGCTTTATTGTATAGCAGATTTACATCTGACATTTGGAGTAAATTTCAAGAGGTCTCAGAAGAACCTGAGCTCCACACACATGCAGTACCCTTTAAAGTCTAACAGCAGAGTTGCTCTAGTCCAGACCTGCATTAAAGGAAGCAGAGCTGGGTAATTTGATGTTCTCAGACTTCAGATTTGTGGGCTGTTATATCCAATCAGTGTAATCATTATAGTGTAATGCTCAAAAAAATGCTGTTCTACAGCACCATCTCTGCCTCACTAACATAGTAACAAATATGGGGCTTCAGAGATGTGGTGCAGTTTGAATTACTTTGTATGATATGAGTATACATAAACAAATATACTAAACTTTTAATGTAATCTCTTTCAAGTAGGAAAAATAACAATATGTCAATTTATGCAGACTGTAAACCCACTAAGTAAGCCATCAGAGTGTTTTATCAGTCCTGCCTCTTCCTATGAGCCATGCAAAATTTTGTGACCCTTCCAAACCCCTTCACAGCCTTCATCTATTTATCCATAGGGATCTCTTGACTGTCCATGTGCCCTCTTATCCAGAGTCTGCTCCCACACATGACTGGAGTCAGCATTTAACAGAGGAACCAGAGAGGTACCTACACAGACACAAATCTAGCTTGTTATAGTTTTTATTTAAAGCTTTCCCTTCTCCGTTCCCACTTCTCATTCACTCATTGTTGGACTAATCCCAGTGCATCTGAAGATTTTTCTTTGCTATGACAATAGTCTCAGTTTTCTGCAGTTCCCAAGCCGGTATAGCTGGACTGCAGATATATATGCCTCTGAGTACATGGTTGTTTTTTAATCCTTTTTCATTCATCTGATTTGTGACACTGCAAAATGCAATTTGTGACACTGCAAACAAGACATATGTCTTGTTTGGGTCTCAGAGAGGGAAAATGCTATAAGAGAAGTAAGATTTTTCTGTGTCAGTTTTCCTGGCATCTTTCCCATTATTTTGACTGCATTACACTTTGGAGATTTTTTTTATTTTGTATATCTGGGTAACCATCAATCTGCAAAAGCAGCATTTAGTCAGAGGTAATAAACAAAAAGGTGTTTTCTTTTTAAATTTTGATTTTTGGTTTTGATGTTTTTAGTCCTATATGGCTAACTAACTCTCTATCTTTCCAACAAAAACATTCTGGATTTCTGTATTTGCTTGTTTGTGAACCAAGGGGATAATTTTTTTCACACTGTTGTATTTCATCTGAAAAGAACATTCTTGTGTAGTAAAATGTGCACGAAGTTGAGGGGCAACAGAATGAAATATAGCAGAGCAAAGTGGAAGGAAATGCCAAAGACCTCATTCTTTACTGCACAACTCAGTTTCCCTTCCTACACAAATGTCGTGTGCTGCTTTTCCCTTTTTTGCTAATACTGATAGTATCAAGACTCAAAAGAAAAAAATCAAAAGTGAGTATCAAAACCATGATGCTTGAGGTGACATAAGAAAGATTTGCTTTTATCCTGTTGTGATCATCTGTGGCTGGGAGCCTGGGTGTCTACTGGCAGAATATACGAGCATCAGGATGCTCATTCCAGCTGCTGTGTGAGGTTGCATTTTCTTCCATCAAGACAAATCAAACACAGATTACCAGCTGCCTGACACTTCCTTCATGAACAAAGAATTGGATCCCCCAGTAATTACTTTTACCATGACTTCTATGAGCCCCTTGTCAGGCCCAAAATTTGGATTAGCGTCACATTTCTAAGAGCTAAAGGGCTTACCTGAGATATGTAGGATGTATGCTGGACATGTTCATAGGGATTAACAGCAAAATGAATATCCACAGAACCAAGGACAAAAACTGCCGCTAATGTCTGTAGAAGCTGGATAGGACTCCTAAAAAAAATTCCTTAGTGAAAATAGGACATTTCTAATTATACCCACAAGGAAAAATATCACTGAAGAATTCTTCCCTGTAAAATAGTAATGCAATATTTGAAGCTTTTGTATTTCCTTATTTTACTTTTTGTTGTAGTTATCATGCACTAGCTTTGGAGCCTTGTGTAACATATCACTATATTGTTTAGAAAGATACACTACTCTGTAGGAACATTTAGGTCAAAGAGTTTTCTCACAGTTTTGCAGTGAGTGTAGTATATAAAAGGATAATGTAGATGTGGAAAATAGTGCAGTTTGAGGTGATTTCAATGGGAAAAGGGCTTTGAATAAATCACCAATATATTGCAGATGGTATTCATCTTATGCAAGCACAAAAATATCTAATGCCTTCACTTGGAATGGAAGAACTATAGAAATAGAACTTCCTAATCACTCACAACAACCATCAGCTACTGGGAGAGGGGGTGTTCTAAAGGGAGGAAGTATTCTAAAGCCCCTCAAAATCAATTAAAAGATTTTAATAAATTCCATGGATGTTGAATAATTTGGAGTGAGCACTGAAGGGGGAGTGGCAACTTCTCTAAAAAAATTAAATTGCTTGCGTAAGTCTTACAACAGGTATTACTTTCTAAAAGTGCTCAGATCTCTTTCACGTTCAAATTTGGCTTGTTCTCATCTCGACATTCTTTGAAACAAATCACTTGATATGTCATTAAAACAGGAAAAGGGATGATACTTTTTTTCCCTTGTTCAAGCTATATTTATGTATAGTAGGTACATAATGTGCAGAGTCCAGATGATGACAATGATATAAAAAACTATAAAATGAGTAAAAATGAGAGAAATTGGATATTTTCACTTCAGAAAAAGAAAATTCATAGGAATTTGCTGTGGTGTTCCCTAAATGTGATAAATATGAAAAGATGAAGAGAATAAACTTATTTCTGAGGTTAATGTACTGAATTCAGCTACATGCAGGTTAGACACTGAGGAAAGATTTCTAGTAGTGTGAGTTGGGAAGCAGTGAAGGATTGCCAAGGGACACATAGGATCCAAAAAAGTTAGAAAATGGCTGTCAGGAGAGTTGGGTAGAGCCAGTCTTTCTCCTATGTCATCTCATTTCCTAAATGAAACTAGTTATATCTGTTGACTTGCAACATAGCTCTCCTTGGAGCATTAATTACTTACCACCTGCCAAGACCCCAAATTTTAAACACAATTTCATCTGTTATTATCATGTTCATCTCCTACACTCAATTCTCTGACTGTGTGTGTATTGGTGATCCAAATCCTCATTAAAACAGTGATTTTCATTTTTTTTTCTAAATCCAAGTACAAATCCCAAATCTTTTTTTAAAGTATTCACCCTGCAAATTTGGAAAAGTAGCAATTTTGTAAAATGATCTTTGTCTTGCTAAAGTTTGTCTTGCTAAAGCTCGTTGGTTCTGGATTTGCTTGTATTGCTGTTCAGTGCAGACAGTTGACCTTATTTTTATCAATTTATTCCCCAAAGAATTTTTCATCTAAAATTCTAAAGTAATTCCCATTTAATTTTATATACATTATTGTCTTTGGCTGCTAAGCACCAGACAAAGTAAGATTAATCCTCTTTAAAAAGAGGAGGGGTAAAAAGGAAAAAATGTGCTCTTGACTCTATTATCCGCCAACGTGTATTTTCCCAAACTCTTGCCTCTTGCATTATGCACGCTCAAAAATTATAAGAGTATTTAATGTTTCTTAACAAGAAGGGGCTGTGCCTAATGCATCAAATTATCACGTGGCAAGATAGCAAAATTAATTTTTTTCTTCATTATCTTCCATACTGCTAAGTATTTTAAAACCATCATGTATATGAATTGATCTGAATTCATGTTTTAATGCTTTATGCGGACAATTGTCTCAGATCCACCAAAACACAAATTCAAAAGCAGTAGAAAGTTAAGTTATGATCTTTATTTACATGAAATTATACCCTCATGACGAGATCTTTCCAACATGTTTTTAAATAATTTCATCTTAACTTTCAGCAAAATTTCAAAGTTAAGTATAAATGTGGGCAATGAGTTTTCACACATATTATTTAGAGCTTTCCTAAATAGCCCTGGTAATGAAAAAGACCATTCTGATATGTAAATATTGAATTTAAAATCAAGCATCCCTACGTTTTGGACAATTTCTTTTTTATTGTTGTTTTTGGGGTTGTTTTTGTATGTGTAAACTTGATGCCAGTATTAAAATCTAACATCCAAACAGAATTACTGGGAAAAAGTCCTCCACAGAAGCCCCTTGCAATTTTTCATGTGTTAAATCACAATGTGTCATTCCCAAAAGTATCTCACAACCCACTGTGTGCTGCATCCTAAGGAAAAGGGAACAGAAAATCACAATGGTTTCTAGATAAAACAGAAATGATGGCAGTATCCTCTTTCCTTCAAACTCTGAGCTCCTGTGATCCTTGCAAAGCAGTGACACATTGGTGTGGTCCCTAGCATGTGCTGATAACACCTTGCTTACAGTATAAAGATGACACTGAGAAATCTCAGAGATAAGCAGCAGTTGAACTCAGGCTGCTTATTGACAGGTCACATATGTTGGGTGTATTATCCACTGGCATTTGGGCATAAGCCTTGCCTGTGATTACTGCATCAATCAGATCAATCAGTCATACATAAAAGGGAGGATTGCCAGGTTTTTCATATTACCAATCAGTGCAGTGAGAAAACAAAAACACAAAAAACCCCCAAATCATCAAAACTAAAACAAAACAAACAAACAAACAAACAAACAAACAAATAAAAAAAAAAAGACATGGGAGTTGATTTGATACACTCCATTAGAGCTCTCAAACCATGTCTGCATGGCAGGTGTGCCAGCAAAGAGGCTCATGCAGGAAGTGGCCAGCCCCAGCCCCCACGTCTCTGCCTGGCAGATGATGGTCACCCACCTAAGAGTGGGACACTCGATGGCAACTGGCCCATGGCTTTGGCCACAGGGAGCTGCTTGAGCACACACTGGGCCCTTGAGACAATACCTTGAGCCTTCTGCTATAAACAGGGCAAATTTACAGCTAGAAGGTGCCACTCGAGCACATCAAAATGCAAACATAGGTATTCCAGCCTGCTCCAGGTGCCAGCTGTACTCATTCACTGTCTCAAACCAGCCCTGGATTTTGCCAACATAAAGCACTCCACAGGTAAAATGCTCATGTGCGAACAGTTCTCTAAGAATTTTTCTGGAAGTTCCTAAACACTGATAGCAGTGGAAGGCTCAGAGCACTCAGCACCTGAGTGCCATATAAAACACTAAAGAAATACTGAGCAAAACAATTCTTGTCCACAGTCAGACACCAGCACAAGTGCTGGCAGCACACACTCCCTGTGGCAAGGACTTGTGTACCTTGGAATTAACTATCGCACCAGATGCATACATGGTTCTGCTCTGATTTTGTATGAGACACACTTGTTCCATCAGATATTTTCAGGGGTGGGGAAATTATAAGAATGCTTGCTGTTCTGTGTGATAGCAGCAGGGTTTTGTTTGCTTCCATGTGCTTGAATAGCCTGAGGAGTTCACAAATATGTTTGATTTGCATGGAGTGAAGAACCTTAGAAACTGCTGGGAGGAGCAATGAGAAGCACAAGTTAATACAGCAAGCAATTGGTTGGTGTGCGACTCTCTTTCACTTCTTGGAAAACTCAATGGTTTTATTTAGTTCTGTGATGGCATATTCTTGAGCTGAGATCAGAGGCAGGTAGTTCAAAACATTTTGTAGATTGCAACAAAGAGCTTACAGATCCCAAGAGTTCATCCCTCATTCCAGGAAGGTTTGAACCATGGGGTTTTGCAGCCAGACCCTCCTGCAGGTGCTCTGAAGACATCTTCTGAATACAGTGTTCAATGCTTGGTTTATGTACAAACATCTGGAAGCTCACACACTTCACCCTGTCATTTTACAACAAGGTATGGACAAGCAGTTCTTCCAGTGGGAAATTAAATGTAACTCTAGACCAGTCTCTAGAGTATTTATTGACAAGTATTTATTGACTGTCCTCTGGGGCCTTCCAGAATCTCACAAAAGATTAAATAGGGACCTCTATCAAGTCCTTGGAAATGCTGATTGAAAATGGTGGATCAGCGATCATACTGAGCAGGGATAAAAAGTAGTCATCTATCACTGGTGGTTAATCTCTTTTTCAGAAAGGAGAGCATATTGATCAGAATAAGAATGCTTGAAGTTAGGTACACTTCAAATGACAGTATTGGCACCCAGGCATGCATCAATAATGCTATTTTAATGTGTCTTCTTTCATTCTGCCCAAATTATTTCATTGGCTCTTCTATCATTCTATTAAAAACTTATCGATCTCTTATTATTCTTTACAGTTGTTTTATGCCATGGTGTTCTTTGTTGCACTTGCAATGATGTGTAGTTTTCCAATGCTGTTTTAATTTCACCAAGATTTTTGTTTATAAGTTACAGTCTCACAGTGTAAATAGGTTGTGAATCTAATGGACTTGCTTTCAGTCTGTGTCTCTCAGTCCCTGGTCCTGTTGTTGTTAAAGCAGTGTTACTAGGAAGTTCCAGAATCATTCTTAAATTGTTAAACAATGTTAAAAAGAAGTTGAGGATATTTTTTTTCTAGTTTTTGAGGAATGAGAGTAGGGGGGAAAAGAGTAAATACATTCTTTTACATTCTTTTCTTTTTTTTTTATAATTAACTTTATTTCAATCTTACTGCTCTTCCCCCTCATTAACATCAAGAACATGATGAGAAAATGTGGTTGTGTACAAGTTTCAAACAGGTCTGAGTGTTAGCTAAGGGTAAATGCAAAGGGACTACTTTGGTAGATCATCACCTCTGACAGAACGCAAGGCAACTATAAGCTGTTGAAAAGGACACAACCTAATTTTCTACTTTGTATATTTCCTTTCTTCACAGTAAAAGGGCGTATAAACACTATCAACATTTCAGCCTCTGGAAAGTGTCTCCAAGAATTCACACAGGAGATGAAAAAGTGCTGAAACTTTCTTCTGTTGCTGTATTGGCAAAATCCTCCTGCAACCCAAGGTCATCAAGAGTGAAAACAGGGGCTGGCTGAATGTGACATACTTAATAGGTCAAGCTGGCATGGAATACATGATTTAATTTGAAAAGAAAGTTAGACTTTTTTATTTTTTCCCCCATGCTGGTTGAGTGAGGGAGCTGTTTTCTCATTTGGCTTGTTCCATTTGAAAGTCCATTTGTAGATGTCTCTTCAAGGCAAATATGCCTAGATCACTAAATGTACCCTGCAAACACTGTTGCTAATAAAATAGCCTGCTTGATTCCACACAAAAAAACCAAAAACGTTTTGCACATAGTCTACACTCCTTGTATGCAAATATGGGAAGGGAGCACATATTACTGACATTACAGGAAAAGCTTGACAAATTGCTACTCTGGACCTGAAGAAGAAAAAGACCTCAGAACACACTATTTTTAGGGCAAAAGGATGAAAAGAATGGTTTGCAGTTCACCATAAGTACTTGGAGAGGTGGGATTAGTCCTTCTGTCACTGGGAGATTCACAGCTAGCACAGCCAGTTGTAGCTAGAACCTGCAGTTTATTAGGCTGATAGGACACTGGTTGCTAATTCTGCATCAGTTCAGGCAGAAATCTGCACTGTGGCAGAATGGCAGAGTCAATATAATGTATGTGATGGTATATCTTGCAGCAAACTGGAAGTCTTTGGATATGAAGTAGGTNTTCACCCTTCTACTTTCTGTGCCATGTAACTGAATATAATATTTGAGGTAATTTCAAACAAGCATTTTGGCAATCAGGACCATATGCTACGTAAATTCTCCATCAAAGTCAGAATGCTAATATGAGTTGTTTGCTGCTGCTGCTGTTTTTCCCCAAATCAACCTTTCATGCAGAGTCTTGACAATTTTGAAGAAATCAGAAGAAAGCACAGATTCTGTAACAAGTNTTCTCTGGGACTGCCTTTGTAATTGGATAAATAGACTTGCAGGCCATCAAAAAGACCTTAATTTACTACATTTTGTATTGGCTTCAGTCAAGAGCTGTCAATTATTTACACTGTGGGTTTAATTTTTGAGTTTTTTCATTCTTCATTGTTCATTCAACTGCTGTCTACAATTTGTGACACAGTTCTAAACTTCTGTCCTTTTGGAAAAATCCTCATTGAATCAGCAGATTCTGCTATGTGCTTTCAGGCTAGGTCCTTCTAGCAGTAAAGGTGAGTATGCTGGTGTTTCATTATTTTTGTTGCACATCCTAAAGTCTTCCCCCACAACAGCTGCACTCGTTCCCCAAATCCACTGTGCTTTCACCTGTTGTTAACTTTTCTCTTGGATTTGAGATAAGAGGAGTATGACACAGTCTCACATCTGTAACTATTAACAAAACATCAGATGTGGGTGTCTTCCTCTGCCACACAAGAACTACACTTACTAATGAAGGCTTTCTCTGCCTGTGGCTACCCAGTCCTCTGTGCTTCTCTTCTTGTGTATCTTTTCCATTTCTACAAATGGGAAGAAATCAAAATACACAGTGACTGTATATAATTTGCATACTATACATACTGTAATTTCTCCAAAGGTGATATATTGGCAGCATGTGTAAGTTACTTATCTGAAAAAGGTGTGAGCTGAGTTCCAGAGGAGTCTGCAATGCTAGGAAATAACTCCCGCTTCAAACCCACACCAGCTGCTTCCCTTTTTCACTGAGGTGTTTGCATCATGTCACCACCTGACATCATTTGCCCTGGAGGCTCCAGGAAGGAATGGAATGGTTGCTGTGTTAATTAGAGGAGAGTGATAAAACCTGATGTTTTATTTATTTTCTTGAAGAGGGATTTGTGTTTCTTATCTTATTTTATGGTAATATTTTTATGATGAATTTTTTTAAGTTTAGTTCAGAATCTGTTCTCTTGAGGAACAAGGGATACAGCAAATTACAGAGGCCTTCAGTTCTTGAGATTTCTCAGTAAAATTAACCCACCCGTGACCACAGTTAATTAACTGTCATCACATGCTCAGGGACCCTAGCTAAGCTCCTGATGTTATAGATAGAATTAGACATGTTCACTGCTAAAGCATTTATCTTTGACGACTGAGATGGAATCTGTACTGTGATTAAAAGCTCTGGTTTACAAACACAGCAGACACCTGACAGTTGCAGCAAGTTGTGCCAGGAAGGGAACAGATTTGTCAAGCTCCATTTCACAGAGGTTCAAGATCTGAACACCTTTGTGGAGATTGGCTCAAAGTGGTTCTTTTACCTTTGGAGTAATTCATTTTTGTCAGAAATCACGGAGCATGGTTTTTGCATTGCTGTAGCTACAAGGATAAATCTGGATGTAAGAGTGACCCGTGGCAATCAAAAGAACACAACTCTCCTCTTGGAACAGAGCTGGACTAGAAAGCCAAGCAGAGAAGAATAATTGTGGTTTTTTTGGTCTCACATTTGTCATAGTTCAAGTTTAGGCTTCAGACTGTGCTGTCACACATAATGAAACCTTTGCTGAAAATCAAAGTTTTAATCCCTTGCTTGTGAATTTCCAGAGGAATTATTTAAAGACCAAAAGACCTGACTTTTATGGATTTCTTGCTTTGCAGATCCATTTTACATTAATTATTTGACTGGACTAATACACACTGCAGTTTTGATATTTATATTATATTAGTTTTTAAGATCTCCAAGCATGCACGTGGTATCATCTTTCTAATTACTGCATATAATTCAACTAGAAGACACAATTTCCAGAAACATCTATAACACAAAAGAAAGCTTAGGTGGTGTCCTGGTTTTGGCTGGGAAAATTTTCTTCTTACTAGCTGGTACAGTGCTGTGTTTGTATTTAGTATGAGAATAATGTTGGTACCACACTGATATTTTAGTGGTTGCTAAATAGTGCATTCTCTAAGTCAAGGGCTAAGTCATGCTCAAAGTCAAGGAATTTTCAGTGTCTCATGATCTGCAGTGAGGAGGTGCACAAAAAGCTGGGAGGGAGCAGGGTCAGGACAGCTGACCTAAACTGGCCAAAGGGGTGTCCCATAGCACAGAACATCATTTTCAGTGTGTAAGCTGGGGAAATTGGGGTTGGGTGGCACCAATTGCTGCCTGGGGAGTGACTGGGCATCCGTCAGCGGATAGTGAGTGATTGCATTGTGCATCACTTCCTTGGGTTTTATTTCTCTCCTTTTCATTAAAATTATTTTTATAATTGTCATTGTTGTTATTGTTTATTTTATGTTTCTTCAATCTCTAAGTTGTTCTTATCTCTATTCAATCTACAGATTTTGGGTTTTTTTACCAATTCACCCCACCATTCCACCAAAGAGAATGCAATTAGTTCCCAGCTGGGGTTAAACCACCATGGGTAGAGGGAAGAAGAAGTCCAATAAGAGAAAGACCATTTAGTTCACACGAACTTAAAGCACAGATTAAAATCAATTGCCATTCAGCAAATAATTTAAGCATTTGTCCCATTAAATTTAGCTCACTGTCCATTTGGGGCAAACACAGGGTTTTATACTTGGGTAAATAATTTACCTGAGCAGGATTCTGATTGTAGATTGGGGCTACTTGAAGCAATTGCAATATGAATGACAACAAAACCACTAATAATTGTCATTAATTACTATCACATATCAACAAAAATACCTCTGAAAACACTTTTGTTATTCCAGACTTTTACCATTTTTTGTCGTTTCTACTGAAGATAACTTTTAGGTTTACCTTTAAGCTCTTTGCCCTGGCTGTGATTTTAATAAGAAGGGGTTTTTTTTATGCAAATAGCATATTATTCACATTTTTTCAGTGTCTTGTGCTTGATTACATTATCAGCTTGCCTTCTGTGCTTGCTGTCTTGCTGCTAATAATGTTACAGATCATATAATGAAGTTAATAATGAAAGCAACTGTGTCACTTTCATCATCTATACCACCATTGTACACAAATTAATAGAGACTGATGCAATAATTTTGGAGACTTGATAACTCACCATGCGTGAGAGGCTTAACCCATCA
>VZUA01069514.1:0-30544 GCA_013401035.1 Horornis vulcanius
TTTTAAAAATAATTAGCATTCAACAACATTAAAAAAAAACACAAGAAACATGGATTGGAATCCTAGCTTCACTAATTGGGAACATCCACCACCTCTTACTGCCTGATCCCCTCCAACAGGACCCATTCTGCCCCTGAAGAACCAGTGGCACAAAATGGATGTCTGGCATCTCTCAGAAGGGCCATGTGGAGCTGAGAGCTGTCATGTGGGATCTAACCTCACATAATACCCTTGCGAGATGCGCTGGCACCTGCATTAAGGATCAAGGCTGTGAGAAGAATTGAAGGAGACACAGAAAAGCAGCAAGAGGCATAGTTAGGAAGAAACAAACACAGGGAGCAAAAATGTGATGCTTTTAAAAGCAGTGAGTCTGTAAGTTGAGAGGAGGAGGAATACAGCACGAGGTATCATGTGTGGGGAGAGCTTAGCAGGTGGGACAAATCCTCCCATGGGGTGCAACACCCTCACACCCTTCCTAGTGGGGACAGTCAGTCCAGCAAACCGTCTACACAAAATAGAAAATGCTGTTATTTGTCCATATTAGATGTATGATAAATAATTTCTGCATACAGACACTATAACAATTTCAGAATAAGATGTTTCAGCCTGGCAGCAGCAGCTCCTGCCACATGGCTGGCCAGCCCAGCTCCCTCTGCACAGAGCATGGCACTGCTGCTCCCAGGCCTGCACTTGCTTTAAATCAGCTCAAACCATGGCCCTGCATGCAGTCCTGCCAGGGTAGAGGAGGACAGGCAAAGAGGGATGAGATTTTGGGGCCCTGGGGTTTGAACACCCTAAAAATTCCTCCTAGTCTTAGACCCATTGTCTTCCAGATCTCATACTGATGCTCAGAGCTCTGGGACCACATCAATAATATATACATGTAGTGTCATAAGCCTCCAATCTTCACCATGTTACCACACTGCACGGTGTGGCAACATCACATTTCCTTTTCTTCTTGTCAGGGTGCCAAATGAATCCTAAATGGCTTTCCTGACCATAACACACACACAGCACCAGCTACAGACCTCAATTTCTGACACATCAGCTGTGAAGGCAAGAAACTGCAGATAAGAGAGCATCAAGGCTTTGAGGGCACTGCCAGACCCAGCGCACAGCACTAAGAACAATTAGTTTTTTCCAGGCTATGTATCACATGTAATAGAAAATGTTAACTCACGTTCCAAATATTTATGAAAAGTTCAGGCATAATTAAACAATTTGCAATTGAAAATTAACAATCTAAAAATTCAGCCATGTAGACAGAGAGCATTAAATATAACTGCAGTTAATGTAAGCTGATTTAAGTACAGCTAATACAGCAGCAACAGAAACAGGCAGTCAATCACATCCCCAGTCATTAACAGCCTTCTCCATGTGAAATATTATTATCTGAAGCTTTCAAGCTGCTCTGCTGTCCCAGTGTGTGCAGGAGAGCTGTTTGCCTACAACCTGCTCCACCGCAGGACGAGGTGTCAGTCTGTCCTCCACCCCCAGGTGGGAATAGGGAATTCTACCCTATTCCCCCAGCCAAGGCTGTCCCTGCCCCTCCCACACCTGCGCCCCGACCACCACGAGATGGCAAATGCAGCCAGGCTGCTGTGGAGCGTTTTGGAGTAGTGCCTGCTTCCCCATGCTTCCAGGCTCTCGGCAGGGGCTGTGTGTGAGGAGGACCCCAACACCCTCCAGGGGGGGACCAGGGCAGGAAACAGACCAGTGCTGTCCTGATGGTCGTGCACTGTGCTCATGACAGCACCAACACCAGCTTTCCCCCAGCCCCACTTTGGGCTTCACTCACTGCCTCTCAATTATCTTTCCCTAGAGTAAGGGATAAAACTCTCAGCAGGGATAGAACCTCCACAAAGAGTTTTTCCATCCCCGTTGGGTGGAGAGCTCTTTTTCACACTGCTTCACTAATTATTCTCTGTATTTAAAGCCAAGTAAAACACTAATTGCCCAACACATCCATCCCAACCCAGGCTGGACTACCTCAGCCTTGGCACATGCCAGGATACAGCACGGCTGGAGGAGAGGGAGCAGCACCCATGAGCCTTGAACCCCATGGGCAGCCTGAAGGAGAGGGCTCTGATGCCAGCAGAGATGGCACAGTCCTCTGCAGCAGACTTCCATGAACAACAGATTATGGATTTAAGGATGGGATATGTGCTGGGTGGTGGGTCAGGTCCCAGGGTAGCTGCATGGTGACTTTTCCAGACTCCTCTGCGAGAAACACTCACATCTCCTGCTTTTTGAAGAAATGTGGTTTATTTTGAACTACATTCAGCAAGGCATGACCTCTTTCCTTTGAAATTGTTAGCAGAGCAGGAGGCTTTTGCTAAGAGAGTTAGGGAAAATATACTGGACACTCAGAGAGTATGGCATTGCAGTCTCTGCTATTGTTGAAGTCCCTCGGTGCTTTCTCCACAGCAGCATTCTGAAAAAACAAGGTAATAACCTGCTCTCTGATCCCATTTTATCTGAGCCTACCCTCAGCCTTCCCTTTAAGCTTTCACAGGGGACAGTGCCCTTCATATGCAAAAAAGACATGTAAGTGAGTAGTGCAAATTATACAGCTGGAATCCAGATGTGAGACAGCGTGCAACCATGACTGCAGGTCTGCAGCACCTGTTCATCTCAGCCAAATGCTGCAGTTCTTTTTAGACATTAGGAAAAACATCAGTGAAGAGATTAAAGAGAAAAGCTACACTTAAAGCATTTCCATGGAATTCAGCTTTTTTTTTTCTTTGCATTCTGCTCTGTAACCTGGTCAAAACTGCACTGCTAGAACCACCCTCTTATTCCAAATGAAGGTACCACTAGATGTTACCAGCAATAAACCCATGGAAATAGACACATATGGAACCTCCAGCTGAAACACTTCCTCTCTCCTTCTTATCATTAATCAAAGATCTATGGAAATCAAGGGCAGAAGAGCAGTGCTTAGGGCACCAGAAAAAAAATAAAATTCATGTGTGTAACTCATGGGGTCAGATTGCTGTCCCGGCTGGGGGCATACCCTCTGCATCCCCCTCTTTCTCCAGTGGAGTTATAGGGAAAAACAACAGGGAAAAGCAGGCTCTGACAGGACTGATGGCCCAGATGCTGAGAAAGCTGTTGAGAGAGGTGGATGGAAACAAGGGAGCTCTTGCTGGGAATCGGCAAAGCTGGGAAATGCTCTGGCACCTGCCTGTGCTGCTTCGCAGGTGCAAAGGAATCATGGTTGATGCTGTGACCTTGCATGAGAGCTGAGGTTTATGCTGTGACCTTGCATGAGAGCTGAGGGAATAACAAAATCATTTGGCTCACAGCCTGAGCAAAATCCACAACAGATCCCATCCTGTCAAAAAGCATTCATCTTCAGACAGTTTTCCCCCCTACATTTTTACGCAACCTTAAAAACCTAAGCTGTCCTGTTTCTAAAATGATCAGATACATCTTAAATCCATTCTCCCACTGTTCTTTTAGTGGAATTTAGAGTGGAGGGTAAAACATTGCTGAAACAATTCAATCAGTTCCTTAAAAACCTGAAAAAAATGCTTCATTCAGCCCAAATGTGCCTATGTTATAAACCATGTGCAGGCTCACTCCACAGCATGCATTTGCTGAAAATTAAGAGATGTAAGATTGCCTCTTCCCTATTCCACTGGGAGAAAAGCAGCAATCCTGTCCCATTTTTTTCCAGAGCCATTTTCACACCCAGTCAAACACCTCCCAGCTGTGCCAGATGTGCTTTCCATCACACAGGTAATGTGAATGGAGGGGGTGACAAAACAGCCGGTTCTGCAAGATGCTGGCTCATGCAAGCAGGAGGCCAGCTGAGAGAATGAGTACCCAAGCGTGGGGAGGAGTAAATGGGCAAAGCAGAAAATCCCATCTCAGCCTGCAGAGTTATTCTGGTTTATGCTGCTGGCAGCCTTCTTAACTGCACAATGACACACGCTAAAAATATTTGCCGTTTGGACTAGATTTCATGTTTAAAAATGTATAACAAATAATTACTTGTACAAGCACAAACCTTATAGCTTCTGCTTCTGAGCAGATGGGAATTTGTAACAAACTTCATCTGGCAAAGCAGTGTCCCCTCATCTGCCATCACCTCATCCTCACTGCCATGCAGCACCAAGTGCTCCATGCACGCCAGCCCTGCTTCATAACACGGGCAGCTCCACAGCAAAGGCTTTTGGCTGCAGGTGGCCAGGGAACAGCTCCAATTTGCCTGGCTGCAAGACTCTTTTTCAGAGCCTACCACAACTTCCATTGCAGACTAAAATGAAATAACCAGACTAGACAAAGTTCAGTTAAATAACTGATTCTATATTCAGCAGTAACACTTTCATGGAGTCCAAAACCTGCCCAGCCATGAGATGGATTCCCAGCCCAAAATTAACCATTTGCCCCTTCCTGTGCAATCTCTTGTATATCCCTAGTAAAAATTTGGCATACAATGGTTATGTTAAGGCCCAACCTCCCATTTAAACTTAAGCATATCAGATAGAAAAAGATCTAGTGTATCCTTCAGGTGAGAGAAAGACTGTCACAACCTTTGCCCAGCTCTCCCAACCCTGACTATCAGTGGCAGCCAAGAGTGGCTGCTTTGATCCCAGTTTTACTGCTCCTGTACATGGACAATTAAACACTGCTCCAATACATCTGCAAACAAATTACTTGGACCATTTCCCCAGGTGAGTCAAACTTTTAGTTCTTCCTTATGCCTTCACGTAACTCTCAAGACCCTTCCAGTGTATTTTTATAGCACAGATTCCAGACTGAGATATAGGAGAGCTTTTTTTGCTGCCATATAGAAAGACAAGTTTCTCACAATGTTTCCTGGGGTACCTTCACACATGCCAAAGGCTTGGCACTGTGGCTGGACACCTCAGCACACCCACTGAGGCTGTGGTTGCATCCTGTTCCCCTTGCCCATCAACATCCTGAGAATCCTTAGCTGATGCCCACAAGGCATCAATCAGACACAAGCTTTGAAAACCTTTCACAACTCTGTCACCACCCTCTCAGGTACCTTGTTACTGTACTGCAAGTCTGACTCTTGTTTCAACACTATTTATGACAGCTTGTACTTCCTCATTGTTTGTTTTTACTTTTAAGTCCTCTCCAGGGCCTCTTTTGAAGCAGGAAAAAAAAAAAAAAAAGAAAGAAAAAATAGGGAGGATGGATAAAAAAGGAGCTGATTTTCCTATAAATTTTGCTAGAGGTTCTCTTGAAGGTTACAGACTTGCATTCTGAGAAAAGCAAGGGTAGCACAATGGTTTTAGATGCTGGAAAACAGAGCAGGTAAACTGCTGTAGCAAGGTGGGACTGGCCCTATATCCAGTTCAGCTGTGTCCACACACCCTCCCCAGGGTTTTCCAGGGCATGCCAGAGCAGCTGGAAAAGCTCTCCACACAGATCACTGCCATCAGACCAGAGGGGTGAGTTTTGCTTCATCTTAAGGCAGGAATCATTGCAGCCTGCAGCAGACAGCTAATGATGCTTTCAAAGGGAAGGGCAGGGCCCCTGTTCCAAGCTAAACTCTGGTTTGCTTGGTGAATTTTTCTGAGACCAACTCTTACTTTTACTTGCTGTACTTCTCACAGTGGCATAGGCCAATTCATGTCCAGCAGAGTTTACTGCTACATGCAATTTCATGCTATCAGTAAGCATTAACTCCTTTTTCAGCAGAACTTTATTACACCCATTTTTCTTTTCCTCTGCTCCCCAGCACCTTGGCACACCCCTTCCCAGCAGCCTCTGCACAGGGAGACTTTTGTTATTAAAGATTCTTATGAACTCTTTGTCTTTGAACAGGAGAGATTTACTTTTGACTGATATCTGGCATCAAATAAATTCAGGCAACAGGGGAGAGAGAGAGACTCTCTTCTGCTGTGGCATGCTGGTATGGCAGGATGCCTGAGATAGATGAGCCTCCTGTCCTGCCCTTGCACACTGCACTGCCCTTCCCTCCATCATCCCCTGCTCTATTGCTATGCTGACTGCAGACAAGAGAAAATACAAGATAGAGATACCAAAGGGACTTCCTGGCTTGCAGTGGTTCTCATGGTGCCTCACATGATGGCAATACCCATTGATCTGGTTAAACAAAATGTATTTTGATTGTCATCATCCAGAAAATCACTCTTATTTTGAAACATATCAGGTTTTCCCAAGATCACTGATGACAAAGCTCAGAATAGGCTCACACTCTGATGTTACAATGCCAGAGTTTCTACTCATACATTTAAGATAGAAATAGATACTTTTTTCATTGATGCTGCTTATGTTTTTATCCATACAATGGATGAAACCGCAACTGGCATTATGATAGGAAAGTGCAATGATCCAAATTAGCTCATTGAACATATATCTGGCAATTTTAATTGACAGAAATAAAACTTCTGCTGCCTGCCAGACATCCTCAGCTGTTTTGCAGTCACCATACATAAAGCCAGAACAAATTGGCCAATCAGTGACCCTGAATAATTGCCTATGTTGACTGTTAATAAAGGGGATCAGGAGTTACACAGCTGGGCAAAGGACGAGAAAGGAGCAGAGTCACCTCCCAGCACTGAGCAGGCAGGGCTGGGGGAGCAGCAGGGCTGCAGCTGGTACCCCTGGGGAGAATGGCAGCTCATCAATCAGCCAAACCAGTAGCAAAACCCATGTCCAGTTTTCTCCTCTTACTTTGCTAAAGGACCATATTGTCAGCAGGGACTTCCCAGAGGAAAGCTGCTGTACCAGCCTCAAAGAAACCCATGTTCCTCATGTCAAATACTGCAGATGTGTGTGGGAAACAGACCCTTTCCCAAATACTGCTGCTGTTGCACACTCACAAGGGGCCACCGTAACATGAAGGATCTCTGACAGCATATAAGCCAGCATTTAAGAGTGCATTGCTCTTCTATTAATCTAACTGGCATTATCCCCTCTAACTCCATTCCCCTCAAGCAGACCCAAACCACGCTTCTCTTGTCTGACCTGACCATCACTCTCCCACACAAAGTTATTTTGGAATCATTTTGACAGTGGCAGCCACAGCTCCTTCAGCTAATCTACACCCAACTGATACCTAACCATCTGAGCACAACTATTCCCAGTAAAAATCCAAAGTTATGTAGAAAAAGGGCAAATAAAGAGAAAATCTACAAGCAGAAAGGTCAATGAAGAGCAGAGATAGAAGGCGAATGAAAATGACTATTTGGTATTTTACATTTTTCATAGAAATACAGAATCATAGAATGGTTTGGGTTGAAAGGGAACATAAAGACCATCTTTTTCCAACTCCTTCTGCCATGTGCAGAGACATCTTCCTCTAGACCAGATTGCCCTAAGTGCCATTCAACCTGGCCTTGAAAACTTCAGCAATGGGCTGAATGTGCCAGCATGTGACCACTCTCACAATAAAGAATTTATTCCTAATAACTAATCTGATGCTCTCCTCTTTTACTTTAAAGTTTCCTCCCCTTGTCTTATCAATATTTGGCTGTGTTGACAACAAGAGTTTGGATATGCATGGGAAGGAAATAAGACTTCAAGCTATGAGGGGATGGTGAGTACTGTGATGATGTTAACCTCGGCAAATGGCATTCTCATCAGACCTAACAGGCATCATGGGACTTAACAAAATTATTGTGTCAACAATTTCTCCATGGACAACATCTCTGTTTTGCAGCTATTTTGTCAGTCCCGGTCTCAGTTCCGCAAGTGGGTGCACGACACTCCTGGCAGTGGCAGCCAAACACATGCCTGCAGCTCATTCCACCAATGTTGCACAACATGAGCTCTCCAACAAACTGGCAGAAATATCAGCACGATAAATTACTGGTGTTGAGAAGAAATATGAGACCATTTAATTACTCCACGATTAGAATTTTAGCATTTAAAACACCCAAAAGGCTTTCTCCCTGTCAATTTTGGACTTAACTAGGTCACAAAAGAAAATAGTTATATTTAGCAAAACTCTTCACAGAAGACAACAACTCATGGTCCTCAGCCTGGGAAAAAGAACTCATCACTGCTGCTCCTTCTGCTAAGAAACAGCCAAGGAATAAAGCCTTACACTCCCTCCAGCATTCCACTGCAATTTGTGTTATCTTCCAAGATCTCCCACCTTTGTTGTTGACTTAGTATTTTGATTTCTGGGCTCTACATTTTACATTTTTATGTTGCTATCTGGAGCAAAATACCATCAACGTAGACTTGCCGAGTTTCCCTTCCTGTGGGCTAATGATGACTGGAGATGTGCAGTTTTGCTGCTGCCATGCCAGCTGCACACACAGGCACCAGTCAGGCAAGGTGCAGAAACCAGCTGCACCCATGAGAATGAGCAGGTACTCAGCCAAAACTCAACAGGCTGTTGGGCAAAGTCTGGGTGCCTGACCTGTGGTCACTGTCTGTCGCTGTGCCTGCTTCCTCCCCAGCACCTTTTTTAACTGCCAACATCATTCCCCACGCAGCACACTCAGAAGAGCACAGCAAAATTATGCATTTGTTCTTTGTTCTCATTTATTGTGGGAAATGCCTGTAATTTTAGCTGTCTCCTCCTCTGCACATCTGAGGAATGCTTAATTAAGGCTCAAGCCTGAACACACAAGCAGGCAGCCTGGTTCCACCAACGCCCAGGAGCCCACTGGCTGTGGCTGGGGCACAATAGGGTTCAGACTCCAACCTTCACCCCACCGTGCTCTCCTGGGCCACCAGCACTCAGGGCTGGCATACAGAGCTCTTGGAAAACTCCACTGACTTCCCTGTCACAGCTATCAATGTTTCTACAAAGACTTCATGACGAATAACATTGTGCCATCACCTACCCATTTTCTTACTGTTCTCTGTCCGAGACAAAAGAACTGGACCAAAGGCTGGCTACAGCACTTGAAAAACACATGCACAGATCACTGCTAAAAGGAAACATCACTACTTCCTGGATTATACAGTAAAATCTGTGCTATGAGGCCAAAACAGTTTTTACATTATATTAGCTACTATAGGCTTTTTAAATACATGAGAAGCTGTATTAGAAGTTGTGTTGCATCCAATTCTGTATTGAACTTGCACTCTAATTTCTCAGAAACATGAGTAGAATCAGATGTTCCAGAAGAAATGTAGTGTATTGAATATGAAAACTCAGCACTGAAACTGAGGTAAGGAGCAGCTTACATAAGTTAGGGATATTAAGGCTGAGCCTTTGAAATGCATGAAATCTACTTTGTTGATCATTTCCCAATTTATAGTCAGCTCAGTGGGAACAAATATGTGCCTACTTCGATATCCTTTTGAAGAAAATTCTTGGCATCTCATTTCTGTTAAGAAATATATCTATTCTCTCTTTAATTTGGTACTTTTTAGATGAAAATTGGAAGATTAACCCAGCTGTATTTTATATTCATGAAGTACTTTCTATGGCCTGATCCATTCGACTCCCAAAGTTTCTTCTGAATTAAAATTACACTGTCTATCACATCTCAAGCTGTGACATGAAGCATTTTTCAAGTTGCACAGAACACTGGTGGCCTGAAGAATGGAGTGGAGGACAGGACTGGTGAATAATTTTTTTTTTTTAAATAATTCCCTATTCTTGAAATCTGAACACAATATGGACTGCAAAGAAGCAGCCTTGAGGAAACCACATCTTACAGAAATAAGATTAGAGAAAACCTAGTAAAATATTAATGTACAACTTTCAAAATATTCCCTTAGTGGATGATGTATGTCAGAAGAATGATCTCTCTATATAACATGATAAAAAGAAAACCAAAAGAATAGTGTGTAACCTTAGGCTAGCACAGCTCAGTGGGAACCAGTCCAGGCTCTCTGACAAGACATTGCGTGCTGAAATGAAGACCCTGGAGCTCTGGCACAAGCCAGCATGACCATGTATAACCCCCACTATGTGCAAGGATGACTGTATCTTTCCATTTTGCTCCTGAGATAGGCATTAAAAGTTCCCCAGGAAGGTAATCACTAATAAAAATACATGAGCAAGGACTGAAGTGCAGCAAAGCATTGAGATTTTCATGTGGAATTTAAATTAGATTTAAAGACCTACGTGCAAAATTAAATTCTAGCGGCTCCATTGTATTTCCAGTTAAAAGGAAGAGGAAGAGAAAGAGAGGCATTAACAGAGTGCAGGGTCATGCACCAGTTATGTCTTATTAAGTATTCCAGCCTTCCTTAAGATAAGCATCACATATGGGTTCTTTTGCAGCTAGCAGTTCCTTGCTTAAAGAGAGAGAGGTCTGGATAACACCCCTTCTGTCTCCCAAGGCCTCCTGGGCTGATTGACAGGAACATGTACTGCAGGGAACAAATGCTGCTCAAAGAGAAAATAAAATTACATTCTCCAAAAGGGGCCAGTAGGGGCATTTCTTTGTCATGTCTTCTGCTCATCATCTCTGGTTGAGGGAAAGACAAACAGGAGGAGTGACATTTTCCTTTCCTAATAAGATACAGTCCACAATGTTTCTCCATGTTGAGAAACTGGTTTTTATATACAGTGGGTTGCACTGAATTCAAAGTTAGGGAAGCAAGAGAGATTGCTCGAAATAAGAACAGCATTTTTAGAGCCAAGGCCCACCTTGGAGACCTTGGAACCAGACCCCATGGAAGCCAACTCAGAAACTGCACTCCAGCCCATCTCAGTTGCATTTTATGTTGGCTTGTTTTTTGGTTTTTTTGTTTTGTTTTTTTTTTTTGGGAGAGATTAGCAATAAACATTAAATTTTTATGTAGCACATTTAGATATCACTTCTTCTCCCCTCTAATGGACAACATTTGGCTTCTCCTTGGGCAGACCCACCAGGTGTTTTCAGGCTGGACTACTCTGCACAGTGGCAACATACTCCATGGAATCTTTGGGTTTTTCAGTGTAAAGTGTTTTTTTCTAAACCAGCAACTTCTTGTCCACTTTCTCCCCCATTTTTCAGTCTCCCCTCTGCCAAAACCAATACAGGTAACACCTCTAGAGTCTGTACTTTGTGCCATCCCCTATCTCCTCTCCACTGAAATGGTATCAAGCTGTAATTTCCCAGTGTTGTCACAGTGATGTTCAAGGACTCTCCTATTTCTCAAGCTTTTGCAAAACCTTCCCCACTGCTTCAGCATCTCCCTGTACAACTGTGCCAGGAAGGGTCCATCTTCCCAACCCCCACTCTGCTCAGAGGTGGAAGCAGCCAAGCAGTTGCAGTCAAAGTCATGCCAACAACTTTCATTTTCAATGAAAGAAGAGAAACAGCAGTCCTTAAATAAAGAGGCTAAGGTAGATTGGAAATGTCAAGTCATCAATATGATGTTTTATAAGGTAACCATATTTATCTTTTATGCATTCCCTTGCAGCAGGAATGCAGATGATGAAAAGCATTCATGGGCCAACTGAAACAAAAATAAATGAGAGATATCTTGATGGTAATTTAAGCCTTAAACTGCAAAAATTAATCAGTCCACATAGACAGCAAAAAGCATTCAGCTGATGCTGCACCACAAGAACACTTTGTTAATTAGATGAGGGTAAAAAAGGGTTTTTATCATTTCACAAAGGATGAAGATCTCAAAAATCACCCTGATTTTAGCTCTAATGTATCTGCAGGGATCATGTTGCTGAAGCAGGAGCTGCCCACATGCCTCTGGATAAAGTACAACTGTTTCTAATTTAATGTGTACAAGCTGGTGGAAAGGCAGAGGAAGGGGGTCCCGGCATGCTGCAGCCCTTTGTGCAGCCCAGGGAGGGGTCACTCATGAGCTGTATGCATGATTCTGCTCTACTGCTGCTTCTTGAGAGTTTGGCATGATCTTTCTTGAGACTAACAACCTCTCTTGGTGGCTCTTACCTTGCTGGCAGGTGGTGGCAGCCCTTACAGCAAGGGCAGGGGAGCAGATAGAAAGTGAGGGACAGGAAATGGTGAGGGTGCCCAGTTGTGACAAATCACAGAATCTGAAAAGAAGGCTTCAGCTCAGAGGAGTACTCGTGGACTTCTGCAGCAAATAATGAATTAAACCCACCTCCAGAACCCCTAGGAAGAGGGGCTCCCAGCAGCCAAGATGTTTTGCATGGCAGCAGAGAGCTGAAATAAGAGGCTGCTCCTCCACTCCAGAAGCTGTCTGGGTACTGAAACCATTTTCTGTCCCTTAAATAATACACCATGACAAGCCACTGCTTGCTTTGGTGGAACAAGTGACATTTGTCTAGGCTGTGGAGAGGCAGCCACACCCCTAAACCCAGAGGGAAGGCTGACAGGAGGTAGGGTAGGAAGGATTCATTGCAGAAGAGATCTTCAGGCTAATAAACATCTCTGGCTAGTGTTAGAAGAAAACAACTGAATTCTCCTCTGTAAGTCTTCACTACTGTTGCACGACATTATAATTTCTCTGCTAGATATATGCTCTTTGGATGCACGCTTTGGCCTGGTTTCTGTAAAGGGACTGAAAACCAGAAGAAGTCCATAGAAGGGCCAGAACTGGAAGTTCCTAGTACACAAAAACACATCCCCAACTGGCAGCTAACAGGGTTAAAACACCCTCTGATTAAATGAAAGCATCTTTAATTAGTTTAATTGACCATGCTTCAGCCAAGACCATCTGCTCAGCAGTATTTGCCTGCTCTTTGCAGGAGCGATTGATCAGCCATAGCTGGAGAATACAGCATTAGGTTACATCAGATTTATTTTGTTTAATAGAAGAGCTAATTTGCTTTAAATTTAATTACAGGGGCCAAGATTGCTCTCTAAGTCTGTAATAGCACATAACATAAGCTGATCCTACAGCTAATGGGTGCACATGCAGGTCCACACGTGTCTGTGCAAATCAGACACTGGAGGATGACAGCTTGGGTCCCACCCTGGCAGAGAGTGATCTCTGCATTGTCCTGCCCAAGAGGCAGCAGCACTGTGGCACACTGCTGGGCTGGCAGGCCCACCCCACTCACTGCCCTGTCATGTCCCTCCAACTGGCTGAGGTCTTCCCTGCAGCTCTCATTGGATGCTGGAACTAACAGATGTCCCATCTCAACCACCTCTCTTGCTCCAAATTATAGATATCAAACGATGCATCACACATAGGGTCACTGTTTCTGCACCACCTCGGAGCAACAGGGACAGTTGTGGCACCTCTCTGTACCTCCTGGGTAACCTCCATCAGCAAACCGCTTCCTTGTATCTGGCAACCGAGGGTGCAGAGGCACACACCACCCTCATCCCTTCCCTGACATTGCACTGTCCCTCTCGGTTTCTCTGCCCTCCCCTGCCAAAATCATCCTTCAAAACATTGCATGCTGAGCTGATGAAGAAGAGCAATTGCCCCTCCTCCCCAAAGGACCACGTGTGTATCTACGTTGTGTTGTTATGACAGGGAAGATTTCATTCACTTCCCAGAGCTTTTTCCTTTTTCAATTTCCCACTGGGCGCTAAATCACGGCAGGCTCTGGGAGATACTCAGGCCCTGACAGGAAGCTGCAGCTGCTGCTGGCTGCTGCAGGAGTAATTACAACCCTGCAGAAGGCTCCAAGCTGCCATTTCCGTTTCCATGGAAATAAATACAGAATTACTGAAAGCAGACCATGATGCTTTATGTATTTTGAGGTTTTTGATCATCTCTAAACCACTTTAACCCATTTTTATTGGTCGTGGCTTTGTTTTAAGTGGGGGGGGAGAAGGTGGGGTAGGAATGATACAGTGTGAAGATAGGTGGAGCATCCAAAAGGAGTTTCAAATAGTGAAGGGGGTGGGGGGCGCAGGGGGGAAAGCCACAGGGTAAGGCTGCTGCCCTGGGGATTTGAAAAGGGGAGAGCAGTGCTGGCCAAAGCTGCTGGTTGTCCATGGTACATGTATCCAGCCTTGGAAACAGAAGCCCACGGAGGCTCATGGGCTCTTGCCTGCAGCCCCACAGCAGTCCCAGCTCACCACCACCATCCCCAGGACAAGCTGTTTGTGGGGGCTCTGGGGTCCAAGCAAACCTCCCACCCTTTCAGAGGGGTCATTACAGACAGAGTTAGTGCTTAAATGCTCAGAACTGCAGATACATATTTCATAGACACTGAGCTTCAAGATGAAGCTAGAATAAAAAGGAATTGCTTTGTGTTCTTTAAAGGGGGAGCAGAAGGGAGGGATCTGATCCTAAACCCCTGAGGTCCTGAACTGAAGGGACAGATGTGCACAGGTAACTCCACGTTGTGCATAACAACCCTGGATTCAATGCTCATTGCAAGGCATGGCCGGGAATTCTTCATCACAACAAACTAAATTAAATACGTGGTCTGAGGCAGCTATACACAAATCAAACATTTATTCTGAGGTGACCTCAGCCTTCATCTCACTGTCTGAGCTGCCACAGTGCCTCACATGAGTTTCTGCCCTTTCTTGAGCTGCAGCATCCAAGTACCACTACAGCTTCTCTGCAAACAGAAAGGATTTAGGAAATATTTTTAAGGAGATGTCTCCAACTTTCAGCTAAGTCAGCAAAGTCAGCTCATGCCACGTGTTTGGCACACACTGGGTACATGATGGCCGCATGACCATGTGCCAGGCACATGATTGACACACGTTGGGCGTGTGACGGGCACGTGAGGGGCTCATCACACCAGAGCAAGTGCAGAAACCAAGTTTGGTAGAACCACAGGAACTACAGAGATGAGAGAGGGGCAGAAGGCAAGACACTACCTCAGCAAATCATTTCTAATATGGACTTGAGCTAAAATCAAACACTTGAGTTGCTTTTTTTTTTGGCGGGGAACTTTCTGCTATGTGAGAAATGTCAGCCTTTGGACATAGTGTCCTAATTCAGCTGCGAAAATAAATGTCAAAACAGTGAATTCTAGTTTTAAGCCAGCTCCGTTCGAGAAAATTTGGGTTGAAATGTTTCCTAGTTAAAATCACAGGGCCCCAAAACTTATGAAACGATTCCAGTTGAACTGATAAGAAGTCTCTATACCTTTACATGAAATAGCCACCAGACAGCAATGAGACCTGGTTGCAGCTCACCCAACACATGCACACTTCTTTGGTGTTTTGCCTTCTATATGGATGGACAGAAAGAGAAGCTGAAAAACCATGACCATGTATTAGCACCACTCAGCAGGTTGGACATACCTATATTTAGTTATTTGCTTTCAAATCTTACATCTGAGGGAATTATGCTTAGCACAGGTTAATATGCCACAGTATATGGGACAGGCCTGGGAGAGAAGAGGAAGAGGAAGAGGAAGAGGAAGAGGAAGAGGAAGAGGAAGAGGAAGAGGAAGAGGGAAAGACTGACTGTGAATCCTGAGAATTCAGACAGTTCTGCAGGGAGAGCCCACTCTCCCTCGGAAGCAGGAGGATGGACTTGCACAGCTACCACAGACACGATCTGAACATCTGCTCCTGCTGCAGGATTAACTGAACAGCACTGTACCAGCTCCGGCTCATCTCACTGTAGCTAAAAATGACTTCCAAACACAGCTTGAGACAGAAAAGTAAATCACTGCCCTACGGCTGGGAAAGAACAAGACAGGGAGAACACCACAGCCTGATTTTCAGAGATGCTCTGAATTCAGCCGTCTGAAGGTCAGCAGGAAGCAGAGTACCCTAGGAAATGCCAACTGCAGCAAGAACCCAAGTTTGGAATTGCCCAACACGTACAGAAAACAGCTCCTCTAGTACTCTTCCCAGCCACAGGTTAATTACAAAGCAGAAGAGCTAAATTTAAGTCTTGCCAACAAGTTCTGGACCACAGACTGCAACACATTTCTCCCTCCACCACATCTCTCACACAGCAGAGGAGCTCGCTGCTGGAGCCAGAGATGCTCAATTCCCTTGCTGACTCCAGTGGAGCAGAAACACCAAGCCACGTGGCATGTGTTATGCAAAAAGCGCAAGACTCTGTATTATTTAAAATGTTCTAGTCAGAGCTTGTGCTTAACAACACTGGAATCTTCACAACTATGCTGCTACAACACCACTTCCCATCTTTGTTTCCTAAAAGCCTTCCCAACTGCATTAATACCTTGCTATCAATAACTGCTATCTCAGATCCTGCTAAATCACTTCTATCACATTAAGAATACACTTATCTCATGCCACCTGGGGATACTGTATTAAAAAAATCTCTTTAGAAATCATCCTCCTGCACAAACAAAATATTATCTCAGAAGCAAATGGAAATGCAGTCTCAGTGACGCAATCATTATGCAATTAGTGTGATGTAACAGGAGGCTGCATAGAGAAAAGCATCTACTTTCAGACCACAGAAGTACCAGCAGTGTTTGGGGCTCTCAGCATCATTCCTTTTCATGCTTTAAGAAGTCAACTAGGCAAAGCCTTGTCATCCCTTGCCTCCTTGCACAGCCCCTGGGCAGTTTCATCCTGCACACCAAGGCAAGGGAGAGCACAAACCAGGCAGCCCCTCCACAGAAGACAATGGGCTTTGCTTTTCTAGTCACTGATAAACTGCATGAACAGCACAGTGCTGTCACTCTGGAGGGAATGATGGCATTCAGACAGTCTGCCAAGAAAAGACTGCTTTTCCCAATTCCTCCCATGCATGGCAGACAAGTCCAGGTCAAAAAAAGCATAGCTCATACCATACCAAATTACCACTCAGAAGCTTGTGACTACCCCCAACAGACTGGCTGCAAGCAATGGCTGAGTCCCTGGGGAAAGGGTAAAGGTCAACAGCAATTTTGGTGCTTCATGGCAAGAGAGAAGCACAAAGCATCTTCTGCTGGCCAGAGAGCTCCAGAGACTCTGATGGTATAGCCCAGATGACATGATCACAGGTAGCATCAAAAAAAGGGTCTCCAGAGCAAAGCCTGCAGTTTCCCTGGGTGCTGCCTTCCCTCTGCAGAGGGAGAAGGAGCAGCAGTGACCTGTTCCCCATGGGACAGGGTCCCACCCCACAGCATTTTAACCACTGCCACTGCATCCCAGGAAAACACCCAGCTGCTCAATGACTGCCAACCTTGCAGCTTTCTGAGGTGTGCATTGCACAAAGGGCTCTCACTTCTGCATAGCTAATCCTCACTATCCAGGTATTAAAAACAGAGTAACTTCCATGCTAATTCTCTCTTTCATCAGAAATGATGTCTTCCTGTAAAAGCTTAAATTACAGGTTTACTGCCTTCAAGCATTAGAAAAGACCCAGAATTAAATCCTCCACTGTCATAATGGACACGAAGAGAAGAGATGCAGGCTCCTTTAGAAAGTGGTCAGTGGGTTCTTTCTTTATTGTGGGATGAGCTCCTCTTTATACAGAATGTCAGAGGCCAATTTGATTGGTAATGGAAAGGTAAACTTTTCAATCAACTGGTCATCCCAGAGGGACATGAGAAGAAGGTCCTTCCTATAAGAAAGAATGTAAACATCTTTATATTTACAAAACATTGTTCTTCTGTTTACCAGAAGAATGCCTGAGAAAGAACCCTTCCAAGATCAAAACATCCCAGGCATGAAACTCAGGACTACACTCCACTTTCAGATTAAAACCAGGACACACGCAGGAAAAAGACTGCTTGATGCAACAGGGCAATTTGCAGGGAGCAGCCTCTGGGTTCATGGTGTCAGCCAGAAAGGTTCTAACAAGCAGAGATCACAAAGCAGGGCAGCTGTGATCAAACACTGTTTTCTGCATCAGTGGGAAGCACAAACCAGGAGGGAAGGACCACACACACACGCACACAAAGCCACCCTGGTCCTTAGCAAAGCACAGGTCAATGAGAGACACAGAGCTGGAGTTGGTTTAAGTTAAAAAATAAACCAAAACAAGGCAGAACTGACTCAGTTCTTGACACATCACTGAAAACATTATGGTTTTGATTTTGAAGAATTCTTCCAACAGAGTATGGAGGCACAATATCTGTGTAAACACAATTTATGAGGGCCACTGCAGTTTTTGCTGTGAAAATTCATTACTCAGGGACATTTATTATCTTCTCCCTACTCTGCCATTAAGGTCTGAGATGAAGAAGAACAAATGCATGATAACTAAGCTCTTTACAGGGGTAAAAACAGATCAGACATAATTCTCTGTGTCTTAAAAAGAATTGGAAATGTCTAGACAGAAGACAGACAGAATTGGTCTCAAATGTATTCACTTCAGTAAGAAGCTGAAGCCCAGGGAAAAGACTGAGGTCTGCTCCTTCTCCAAAAACTTTCCAGACCTTACTCTCTCCATGACTCTGGCATCCTTTATCCCGCCTGTGATATTTATATCCAATAGCAGGGGACCGTAATCTGGGTCACCAGCAGTCTGGATAGCCACTGACAGCCCTCAGCAAGAGCTGCTGGAAACACAAGCAGCACTGCAGAGTCCCAGCTATGCAACTCAAGAGAACTGGCCCTTCTGGGGTAGAAAGAAATGAATGGGCAAGGTTTTCAAGTGCAAGCAGAGCTACCCTGAGGTGATGGGGCTTTGGGATGCTCTTTCCTTCTACATAGCCATGCAGGTATCATAGAGCTCCCTTTACTTAAGGAGAACCTGCATAACCTCACTGGGCAAGTCTGCATAAGCCACCCTCCCCAGGGACTCCTGGGATCTGACTACTGATATCACAGGCTGTAAGAACCTCTGCCATTTAGACTGGTGATGTGACACAGGAAGGGCAAACAAGCCACAGGCAATCAGCCCACTTAACCACCTCAAAGACCTGCTCACCCAGGTACAGAGCTGAGGAATAAAATTTTCCCATCTCAGCAATCCAATGAAATTGTGCAAGAAAATGGGCATGAGAGGGAGGTCCACTTGGATAGCCAGAACAACACTGGCAGTGCAGAAGTCCCACCGTAAACCAACCCCCATCTTCTTGGTAAAAGTTCTCTCCAAAAGAGTGTGGTCAGACACAAAGTTTCCAGTATTTCCCAATGGCAAGCCTTCCCCAAAAAACGCCCTTCCATTCCCATCTTACCTGACATGCATTGTATAGAAGCTGATGCTCAAACTTCTTGATTCCCAAAATGTTCTGGAACATCTCATAGAGCTGCTCCTTGCTGAGAATGAGCTCCGAGGCAGCACTCGCTGTCATCCTGGCCTGTTGCTTCCGGGGATCCTCCTCCCCACGGTAAATAGCATCAAACTTTGCCATCCAAGAGCTCAGGACTGTCTCCTTGCTGAGGCCATCAATTTCTGGCAGGCTGCGCACTCTCTTCTCAATGTGCTTCTTGAAGACCTCTCGGGAGTCATTTGCTGAGCACCCTCCGCTCTGCACCATCCTGGCAACGCGGTCGCTTTTCAGGAATACCTGCAAAGAAAAAGGGTGATCTCAAATGGAGTCAGTTAAAAAAAATCCCCCTAAGTACCACAAAAGGTGGTTTCACCACTGGGAAGCTGCTCATTGACTGTCAGGACATTCTCCAACCCCTCACTCAAGTACCACGTGCTGCCAGAGGTTTCAGCCATACTTTGGGAAGCATTGTGGAATCAGGTGAAGCTTCTGCTTTGCCTCCATTAAAATGAAATATTTTGATGCAATTAGGACTTGATGTGATGTTATTGTCACACCTCACCAGATAAATAAATGCCCATTGTGCAAGCAGGATTTTATTTCGTTCCATCTGATGCTTTAATAAGAAGTTTTTACACAACTACATTCACCTAACCAAGTTCTGCCCTGTTAGAGGGAGCAGAGTCATCTAACTGAAGCCAACAGCACTGCACTGGATTTATTATGTAGCCAGGCTCCTGGGAAACCTCTGCAAGGACCAGGTTTACACTCTAATTCTACTACACCAGGGGAGATCTTTGCTGTCTGCCCTGTTTTCACAGGAATGGGACGTGCAAGATGGTTCAGCGTGGCTTGAACCTTTACAGAGATGTGGGACACTTGACAGCAGGAGAAAGGGAGGGAGAAGACATTTCATAAAGATGTTCTTCCCACTATAAGAGCAGCAAAAGGGTCAAACCATGACAGACTCCCACAGACCAGAGAGGTCCTGAGAGCAACACAGAGCTGAAGGTTTAGAGAGACAGAGGGATATTGTGTTGGCTCTCCTTTCCCAAGCCCTGAACACAGAAGAGCGAACAATATCCAGTAATAAAACTGCTATTTTATTAATAATGCTGAGAACTGATGAATACAGCAGCTTGGGAAGAAGCTGTGCCCTCACAGGGGTGTAGCTGTCAGCTCTCAATAATTAAAGAGCTTGAGGATGACCTAAGGACATGACAGATTTTTTTTTTTTTATTTTTATGTATACCATTCAGCAACACAGTACTCCATGTTCCTAGATGCTTGATGGCACAGAGATCTGTTGGCAGTAGTTGTGGGTTTTATCCAAGGACTAGACCAAAAATGATGCTGAGGAAGAGCTGGGCTGTTTCCTTCCAATATCAGCATGGGAGCACTCACTCCCTGCAGACAAGAGAGGCAGAATGACACCAGCAACCTCTTCAGTCCATGCTGAAACAACAGCAGCACGTGTTTCATTTCCTCATGGAGATTGAATATGAGTGATAATGCCCCAGGTGCATGCACGTGCTTTCAAGTAATGGGTCAGAGCTACCAAGAGCCAAGCTCCTGATGCAGCCAAGGAAATTATCGGCACACTGACTGCAGGGGATGGTGGGAGGTCACAGTGACCAGCCCCACTACAACATCCTGGGCTCCCATGTCCCCTCATCCATGCCAGGCACCCAGGCCTGAACCTGTGTCATGGTGCTAATGACTTCCCATACCTGCCAGCAGCAGTGGCTGTTGTTATCCATGGTCCTCATCCCCAGCATCATGAGCAGAGGGATGTGGCTCCCCATATGCCCTCAGCCCTGATTTTTCCTCCCTGGGTGTGGAGCAGCAGCCAGCAGAGGAAAGGAAGGCTGCAGCTGGCAGGGAGGAGGCAGGCATGGGGGAGCACCGGTCAGACACAAAGCAGCAGAAACTATGAAATAGGAAGATTAAAAAAAAGATAAAAAAAGGTGTTCTCTCCTGTTTTCTTTGGAAAATACCAGGTGAATTGCCTGGCTGTCGGACCGCTTAGTAGGGTTGCCAGGAGCCAAGAATTGCCTAGAACAAAATCCTAGCATGGGTGCACACACCGAACCTTGCAGAAGAGAACTGACCTCCAGGAGCTGGGTCAGGCATCTCCTGCCACAGCCACAGATCAGCCCACCATGCCACTGTGCCTCTGTCTGCCCACAGCAGAGTGGAAATGGCTCTAATGAAGCACTTCCATCACATGCACTGAAGTGACTGCCACAAAATGTGCTGCTGACAGACAAAGCTTTACTCATTAGAAGTCAAAGGACCTGAGAAAAGCTCCCCTGCAGTGTGTTGGAGTGTGCTGGGCCTATCTGCACACAAGGTCTGCAGCATTCCTGCAGGCACAGTGGTGCTTTGCAGAGCAGCAGCAGATCACTCAATTTTTTAATTTGATAGCGGCCTGTGAACTAGCCTAAGACTGACAACCACATGCTTACCCTGACAGCCAGAATTAACCGCAAAATGTGGCCAAGCAAACACATTCAGGGCAACAGCAGATGCATATCTGACCTACAATGCCATCCTTATCTTTTTTTCTCTGCAAAAAACCAGTCATTCCCAGGTTATGAACTTGTTCTGCACCATTAATAAGTGGACCTTTTAGAAACATCAGCCATGCCTTGCACAGAGATTACCAATTTCAGCTGTGTGTTTTTCAAGCCATCTTGCAGATTTATAAATTGGTAAATGCTGATTTCTAGATAGCACCCAGCAGAAGGACAGTTAATTGAATAAAACTGAGATTTGCAGGAGCTGAGATAAGGATCTGTCATGATTTGCAGAATGGATCAACCAAGGGATCATGAGAGAGGGAAGGGAGAACACTCTCAGCAGGGAGCACTTCTCAGGCACCAAGGGGCAGAGGCTTTCTGTGGCAGTGCTTTGCCTTGTGCCACTGCAGCTGGTGCCAAGGAAGAGCCATAGAGGCAAGCCTCAGCTGCACAGAAGCTGAAAGCACACAGCCATCAATTAAAGGAGACCAACAGCTAAAAAGAAGAAAAAGAAAGTTGTGCTAAAAGACAGAGTGATGCATTACACTTTATGTGGCCTGTTTTAAGCAGGACAGAGCCAGTGGAGGGTCCACTTGAAGACATGAGCTTGTGTATATCTAGTGATAATCTACTGCTCTTTTTCAGTTTGATAACTTGGGGTATTTATGCAGCACAGGACTTCTGGAGCTGACAACACTCAGCCAGACACAGCAGTGAAACAGGGATGTATTTTTCCTGGTTTTAAGCAGTTTCCTTTTCCTACTCAATAATCTTATCTGAACAGATTATGCTGCTTTGTCGTCCTAAACACAGCTCACTCCATCTTGAAAACTTTATTTGAGAGCACCTGTTCAGTGAAGCTGTGAGGATCCCTTGGCAATTTCTTTTCTGATAAAAGATGTAAATGACTCTCAGTTTCCTTCCTGTACAGAGAACAACGGAGCAGGAACTACTAAACTGGTGTAACTGAGTTAATCCAGAGATAATTTGTGCTTTCCTTACACAGAAGCAGCCGCTGTCATATCCTATAGAGTTAAAATTCTCTTCAGTTTTAGTGTCTGATTTTGGTCCCCTTTTAGATTGCACTTCTGGAGAAATATTTTATGTAGGCAATTCAAAATCTTTACCTTCTGTGACAGAATAGCTCTAGGGAGAAAGAGAAATGGTTTGCAGAAAGGCTAGCAAAAAAATAAACAACACTCCTCATAGAAATGACAAGCACTGATTTCTTTCAAAACCAGGAACTCTTTCCTACTAAGCAGAAATATAAAAGGCAGCATTATGGGCTGCATATAAAGAGGTGCAAAAAGACGGATATGCATAATTATTCTTTTGCACAATTATGAACAATGTTTCGTGTTCTCTGGTATCATCTAGTTTTGTAGATGCACATCCTCCTCACTCCCCCTTTGCTTTGCAGCACTTGTCAGGCCAAAGACAAAAGACAACACTTGCTGAAAATCCCAAAGTCAATTGGACACAATGCAAAATTCTGCAAGAACTGAATGTGCTGCCCAGATTTCTCTCGGTATTTTTCACAGGGAGCACATGACACTGATTTTACTCAAGATTTTGCCATCTTCCCTGTTTAAGAATACACTGTTTCAAAGCATCAGGAAATTATTTTTCAGCTCAAAGGAAGGGCAGTCTTCCCCATAATCAAGCTATAAGGAAACACCATGGCATAAGGGTTGCTACGGTTGTTCCATAGTTTACATTCAAATCCTGAACCTCCCAAACATTGTGATGTACCAGGCATCAGACAGAAGCCACTTTGCACTTGCCTTTGCTTCATACTGTGTGATAATGGACAAAGCATTAATTCAGAATTCAACACCATCTGTGAATAGGGGTGAGGACAGGGATTCATAAGAGCATTGCATTGTCTCTCCTTACCTCATAGTAGCTCTGGACAGCATTTATGAATGCTTCATCTGCCACAATCTGGGTTTCTCCATTGAGAAAGGCCTGGAAACGATCTTTGATTGTCTGGAGCTGCTGCTTACTTATCTGCAAAACACGCCAAAAGAAAAAAAATTGTCAAAAAAAATTTATGCATGAGTTAAAAAAAACAGTAATTGATCTGCAGTATCTTATTGGGGTGCTTATGACGTGCACTTCTGCTCTCCTTTGGGGACAGCAGCAGTAGCTGAGGAACCAGCCACACATGGGTACACACACACACATGCACTCTGCAGCCTGGTGAGTTCAATCAAGCATCACAAGAACCTGAAGTCACCCTGAACATCATTTCTAAACAACTCTGCCACCACAAAATAAACACAAGACTTTTACTACTTCAGGTATAATTAATTCAAAAGCAAGCTGCTGTGTGAGTGCTTGGAAGAATCTGTTTTGGTGCAACCCCTTCTCCACTCAGCTTCTCCTCCCTTTCAGAAGCTGAGGTTCCATACCAAATGGAAAGCCTTGCACACTAGCTGTTGGTTTTTGGGTGGGTTTTTTGTCCTTGCTCATTTCTTTTGGCTTTTCACATACAAAACATCAGTCAAAACCAGTGGTGAAAGAATTTAATGTCAAAATCTTATGAGAGCAAACCTGTTCTCCTTATCCTAGCAAGGACATTCTCTGCCGTCTCTTTGCTGCTCAAAACACTTTCTGGTCAGCATACAGCTGGTATAACTTACAATACAATTCTAATTCTGTCACAAGGACATCAATAGAAACTTTACAAGTGTTTATTCCAGCCTTGTAAGATAACATGCCATTATTTTTCCAATTTATCTGTCAGTTTAAAACCAGACATAGCTAAAAAACCACCTCTTCAGCTTACAATGCAGACAAAGTCACAGCAGGCACATTAAGTCATGTATCAGCAATGCCAGCCTAATATCTTAAGATGTAGACAACACTCATGCTGAAAAGCTGCAGGGATTGAAATGTAGCTGGGGCTGGTTTACCATGGGGTTACTTCACATTGGAGGATAAGAATTAATTTTGACAGAAGGAAGCAAACAGTATGTATATATTGCAATTTCAAACTTAAAGGGAAAGGAGAGCAGCAAGAATTAGGACGGGTATTTATTAATGACCAAGAAGTCTAGAGAAGAGTCTTTTTTTCTCATTTGTATGCCAATGAAGAAACCAGCCCATTAGAATGGAAGAGAATGATAAAATTAATGGCTCTAAGTGTCTAAATGGCTTCGAATAAAGTATAAAAAACTGCAGAGATTCAAACAACTAGAGCATAATGACTCCTGGTAAACACCACTAGTGATAAAAAGCAGGAGAGGGACCACATGGAAAATGCAGTGATAAATATCACTGGAGCTACAATCACGATGTGCTACGTGGGGTGTTTAGGGACTGCAGTAGCTAACACCATGAACACTGGTAATTAATTCCTCAACACCACGCTGAGGGGGGTTAGCGAGCCATAGCAATTTGATGTGATAATCTGGGATTATCCTACTGCTAATGGAGAGGTGTTCATCAAAGTGACAAAGTGAGACCCACTACGCTCTGCTTTAGAAAACATGGAACAGCCTTCATCACCTTGTGGGTGCTGCAAAGGTGGCTCATTCCCACCCCCAAAACACCAGGCAGACTTCAGAGGGTCTGACACATGCAACAAAGCTCTGCATCACAGGGCTGGAGTAAGTACCATCCCTTAACCTGACCCACCTCAGCCTTGGCCCATGAGCCCAGAGGAAAAGCACTGCCAAAAGCCTTTAGCTTTTAGGACCAAAAATTAGATCCTATCTGCTATGTCAGGCACCTAAACCCCTTTGGGGTGTTTGCCAACAGCAAATAGATATCAGGAGCTCTTGGGCAACATGCACAACATCAGATGTAGAAAAGGCCCCAAACCTCTCTGAGCTGATAGAATTGAAAACTAGATCAACGATAAGAGGAGCCAGAGACAATGCAGGGATCGAGTGGGATACACCTGTGGGAAGGTACTAGGCCTGTTTTTATTAATCATTTAATTATCTCGAAGAAGCAAAAGGCAAAATGTTAATTAAGTATATTGACAATTTTGTATTAGCAAGCATTGCAAATGTCAGAAAGAAATGACAGGGCAACAGATGCTATAAAAATACCAAGGAAAGAAACCGAAAAACTACAGGTAACCTTGAAATCAAGGTGCTGAGGCACAAGGAAAGACATACTAAGAGCACAGATACTCTCAGAGGCTTTTCATTTGGGATTTTAACAACATGCATGGCATATTTATGACATTTTTGTGTCCAGGTTATTTCTTAGGACAACCTCCAAAAGTCCTTGCTTGTTCAATTCCTATAATGCCATCTAGCACCAGTATTTTATCTTCCTTCCTCAGTACTGAATGGGCTACCTTCAGAACAAATGATACTCCTTGAAATTCCTAGAAATTCCCAATACACAGCTCACATGCAAGCTCCTGGGGGCTGTGGAAATGATTCATCGGATTTGTCTCTACTGGAGTGTCAGTTGCCTCCTCCTCGGCCAAGCTGCATGCCAGCATTTTCCCCACCCAGGGTAAAGGAGATCCTTTCTGATCACACTTCCAGGCTGCAGCACAGTCCAGCCCTCAGCTAACAGGACCCTCAGTCTACACCCCCACCAGACCATGAGACAACACCAGGTACTGATCCATGTCTGTGCCACTGTTAGGGATGTTATCAAGGAAGCAGTCGATCTGAGACACAATTTAACTGTTCTCATATTAAACTTAGTTTCTGCAGCACAGCAGCAGACACCTGGTGCAGAAAGCCAGCACCACAAGGGAGCAGAGGAGACTGGACCTGCAGGTCATCAAAATATGTCCAACACACTTCACCTCCTATTTTATGCCTCTTTCCTTCCCCATCAGTCCCCACAGGCATTGCTGCCAAATCCCAGAAGCACTTCTGGGGCAGCTGGGAGGCTTCACCTCCCAGCAAAGGCTGGAGCAAGGCAGGGGGGCAGTCTCAGCACCAGCATCATGCTCCAGAGCCTTGAAGCAGTGCCAAGCAATGCTACTAACTCAGCCACAGGCTTAAAAGAGCACGTGCCCTAGACACTCAACTGGAAGCTTAAGCGCTTTAAAGGCAGGGGTGTTATTTTATCTCTTGTAATTAGAATCCCCAGTGATAAGCTAGAAATCCATATAAAGCAAGCCAACAGCCTCTGCAGATCCAGTAAGGCCACTAAGGGGCCAATACAAACCACTCCTCAGTTACTTTCCATAGGGTGCTCACAAATAGCAGAAAACAGCAGAATTACTTCCCCTTGGAAGGACATCAGTACATCACAGCCCCCACCCTAGCCGTGGCAGGAGGTGAAACCCTGTTAGGCTGCAGGTCCAGCAGGTGTGTGGACGGTGGGGTCACAGCCTCACTGCCTCCCATGCAAACAAAAATCCAAGTGCCATCCCACAGGAGACCTGGGAGTGAGCAGGAAAACTGGTGGATTCAAGAGGTTTATTCTTTTTAACTTCGCTCACTTTTCCAAACCTCTCTGATGTTCACTACAACTGCCTCCCACATGTGAGCCACTAAAAAACAAAGTCATTTCTGCATTCCAGAGGGATCACAGAACACAGCACTCTGGACCTAAGAGAACTCTCCCAAGTAAATACTGTGGTGTGCTTATGCAGCAGAATGTTTCCCACACCTTCACCTGTCTAAAGCATGGGAGTATTTAAGTTACCAGATATATGCAGTTATATTAAAAACTGTAATCAATTGAGGGAGTGAACTCCTGGCACAGGTATCAGGCACAGCATCCATGGAGCTTTTGGGCTGGCATCCCTTGTGGATTGCATGGCTTTTTATAAGAAGCTTGGCAGATGTCTTTCCCATAACAGACTACATCATGGGGAAGAGCTCACCAGTGACTAGGCACGGGTCCCAAATGATTCCTACCTTCTTGGTCTAACTTTGTTAAGGAAAACCACATGCCCAGCACCATATAGTGACCTCACAATCTGGCTAAAGACCCACTGGCCACAAACAAATCACAGAGGCAATCAAATGAATTTGCTTGATGCAGATCCCAGCAAACAGCACATCAGTGTCTTTGGGACAAACATTCATCAGCAGCTTTCTTGCTCTTTGTTATTTTTTGCACATACTCAGTCTGACCCAGAGCCAAATGCAAACCTGAATGCAAGGAGCCAGGGCACTTCCTCCAAATTGTTCCAACCTGTGAACAGCTGGCACCATCTCTGTGCATCATCTCCAGCCTCCTTCGCCTACCCCAGGGAAGCACAAGCACTGCAAAGAGAAGCTGGTTGCCACAGAAAACTTCCCTGAGAAAAGTTATACACAGCAATGTGCCTCACTAAGCCATCCTCTCTCCAGAATGCTTTGCTGAGTCTGAGCATGCAGGAATAAGTACAGCACCAAAATGGGCCCAGAGAGGCTGTAGCATCTCCAGCCTTGCAAATTTTCCACAGCCTGACTGCATGAAAATTATCTGGTTTGGGAGGGAGCCTTGCTTTGAATAGGAAAATTGGGCCAGAGACCTCTAGAACTCCCCTGCAACCTACATTATGCTACAGCAGTACCATAACCAACAGAAGATTTGGAAGGGTCATTCTAGATTGTAGATTGCTGAATCTGTCAGTAAGTAGCAAGCTGCAGCATAACACATCCACACCTGTACAGATACTCAAACCTGCTAATAAAGGCCTGTCCATCAATGTGATGGCTGCTGAAATCAATCAGATTTGAGCTCTGTAGAAGGATGTCTCCATGTAAAAGGCACCCTGTGGTTGAGAAGTGACCCCCTTCACTGCCTCACTTGAACACCTCTGATCAAGGACCAAATTTTTCAGTGCACTGATGCCTCACAGAGCCCTTGCACACTGCACATCCCACTGTAAGGGTCTTTCCTGCAGACAGGACATGAGGATGCATTGTAGCACTGCACGCTGGTCCCTAATGGCTCAGCCCATCAGCATCACCCCTGTCCCAAAGGAACTTTTCAGCTTAGGACTGCAGGTAATTCCCAGGGGAAGCAGCAGTCAACCACAAGCAGCACTAAGCTCTTCCTTCTTAGGGCACCTGCTGCCCAGGGACCACTGCAGGGAAGAAAGGAGGAATATTTAACTGCTCACTGTGCTGTTGCTCTGGGTTTGGTTTTGTAACATCCAATAAATATTTCATTACTCCTCAGCACCAGGTGATTTAGGAAAAATCTAAACCAACCAAATGAGCATCTCTCATCATTGCTGCTTTCACAGCCAGAAAACCAGTCACAACATGAACAATGTGTGAGAGAAGGTGTGGGGAGGGGGCCAGAGCAACCAAGCACTGCTGTTGGGAGAGGCCAGAGGCCCCAGCAATGGGCATGAGACTAGAAACAAACAAAAACAATCAGGTTATTTTGCACTGGGAAAACATATCAGGCTGTCCCTCTGCTGATGCTGATTTCCCTGCTACAAGAGAGGGCCACAGGTGGGTTGACTCACAGGCCCAGCACTCGGGGTTTTAATTTCAAACTCTCATGGGCAGATGTGGCTGCTCTGCAAATAGCTGAACACTGCTGGCTTTTCACTGCTCACATACACAACCAGTATTAATTGCCACTCAGGAAACTGTTCCCAGCCACCTAACAATGCCTTTTCTGGTTGTTTCAGAGAAATTTAATACTTGTTACCAAAAAGAACTTCTTGTGCTTTGGTTCCTGATAACCACCATACATCTCTCCAGGGATACCCTTACAGTCTGATCATATGCAGATCACTGTACACACACCAACTGTTTTGCTTCTGCCTATACAATTTTGTGGGTACTTGAGTTGTTGCCTCTCCCTTGGTCCGTGCTTTACAGGCCCTGATGAATCCACACTGGCCACCCACTCTCCAGCCACAGTCATCCTTTGTGACTGGCAAACAAGAAAAAGACATGGTCCTGGCAAGTCACCCCAGTGTCACCTACTCCTGTCTCAGAGGAGGTGTCCAGCTGATTTGTTGCCCAGAAAATGATTGCAGCATGACCATACCTGGGTTTACACAAGTGGGCAGTGAAGAGCACACACAACCCTTTCTGCCTGCAGTAGCTCATCCCCTGTTTTCTCAGCCCACCTGTGATGTTGGGGATGGGTCAGAGCAACAGGGATCCTGTGGGAGAAACACTCCTACATGCCCACCTGCCCTGTGCTCAGAGATCAGGCTGGGTTTGAGCACAAACAATGCAAACAGCTCCTGGGTCCTTACACATCAGCACAGCACTCAACTGGAGGTCAAAGACCAAACCAGCCTCTCACTCAAGCAACCCAAGAACACAAGAATAGTATTTTCTGACCTAAGGGTAAATATCTGCTTCAGTAATGTGACCAAAGGGGAGAGAAAACCCACTAGAGCAGCCTGCAAAGGAAGAAAGCCCCTTCCTCTGCCCAGCCACAGAGCTACCAGCCAGCCATGCCTCCCCACAGCTCCAATCCCCGTCAGGACCTCTCACTACCTCTGTTATTATGAGCAAACTCCAGCAGCTTTGCAGCACAAGTAGAGAGTGTTAAATGATTCTGGGACTTGCTGGAACATTTCTCCTGTAAAGAGGCTCAAGTATTGCTGCTTAAGTATGGGAAGGCAAAACATCAATCCCTTTGGTTAAGCCAGCAGCAGACACAGAGGCTCTAGATCAAGCAGTGCAGATCTCCTCTTTCCACTGTCCCAGACTACATCCAGTAGCAGATTTATTAGAGAGACAAAGCACAGGCTGAGTCGCTCTCTGAAATACATGGATGTGCTTTTTTATCCTCTCAAACCCTACGTATATTTATTTTCTATGATTCACTCTGCTGGCTAGGCACACTTCTTTGACATACATGAAAGACCTCAAATGCTATTATACTTTCTGAAACTCTGCAGTGCACAATGCTAAAAAAGGAAAGCACACCCAGGATTTGGGACTGGGCCTTGCCATGATGACTTTCCCTTCTGCTTTCCAAGCTACACCTTCCTTTTTCAGCCTGCCACCACAGAGCAAGCCTAGATGCAGGTACATCAAAAGATACCTTGCCACAGCCTGCTTCACTTTCTATCTTTGTCTGTACCAGGGGTATCCATCCAACACTCACATACCACCCCTTGCAACTGTCCCCTGCAAAGGGTCCCCTTTTCCATTAACATCACAGAATCTCAGAATTGTTTGGGTTGGAAGGGACCTCAAAGATCATTCATTCAGTTCCACCCCCTCTC
>VZUA01069517.1:0-13192 GCA_013401035.1 Horornis vulcanius
AGCTCATCCAGTTCCAACCCCCTGCCACCAGCAGGGACACTCCCAGCAGAGCAGGTTGCTCCAAATCCCATCCCACCTGGCAATGAATGTATCCATATGAGGAGCTCCTTTGAGACTACAGGGTCTGTGGGAGGAGATTGGTGTGCTTATAAATCACTCCAGCATCGGGCTTAGACCTCATAAGCCTGAATTCCAACATCCCACCTTCCTCACCCTCCCCTGTCCACATCCCTCAGCGCACACCACGGCAACAAAGAGCAGAGAAGCTGCAGCAAACAGATCTAATCGAGAGGCTGGGGCTACCAGGCATGGGAAGACAAGCAGGTGTCAACATCCCATCACCTCTGACCCCATCCATCCCTGTCAGGCTGGGACAGGCTGACTCTACTCCAGGATGCTGGACCACAAAAGGGTTGGGCTGACATGCACTTGTGGTGGTGCCAGCCGTGAAAGGACTGATGGGGTGGAGGAGAAAAGCATCTTCCTGTGGTTTGCAAGAGAAGTCTGCCTCTCTTCCTGCAGCAGCTCGAGGAAGCAGCAGGAATGAGGATGGAAGGGGAGACGTTCTGGAGAGACGAGTGGTTCACCCACAGCACAGAACTTCCTCTGCCAGAGCAGCTCAGGTAATAAAAGCTGCACAAACACTGTCTGCAGTGTGAGGAGACTGGGAAGTTAATCATTTAGCACTTTAGAAAGCGAAAGAAAACTTGGGAGTAAACATGATTTTTTTTTTTTTTTTCCCCCCAGAGCAGCATCCTGTACCTTGATGGAAGAAGACAACAGCTCTGAGCCCAACCCTGTGCTGCACCAGGGAGAGATCACAGCTGGGGCATCTCCGTGAGTGTACCCACCCCAGCATAAATTAGATGGAAAAGGACAGGAAAACTGAAGCTAATATTCCCAGAACAGCCAGGACTGGGAGGTTATTAACCCCTATTTTCTCATTAAATTCTAGCTTAGACAAACACTTTTCTCTCATCTAATGTAACCCAGAGTGATGAGTCACTTCTCCCCCTCCACAGCTGTCAAAAGCACTGCTGGGCTGTTCCCTCACTGCAGGGAGAGCAGCTTTTCCCTCCTGGGTGCAGCAGCGTGGGATAGACTGGGGCTTTTCCCTGTGCCCTTTCCCAAATTTGGTCGTTCACAAGGAATTGGACCCTGTGATCCTTGTGGGTTCCTTCCAGCTTGACATATTTTACAATCCTATGAACAAACCCTCTCATTTTAAGCCTAAAAACCTCATAAAGGACCACACTGGCCACATCCAGCTCCCAATGTCACCACGTGTACCATTAATTCAGTGGCTCTGCAGAGCATCCACTGCACTCACCACGATGCAGAGTCACCAAAGTGTTTCCCAAGACTGACAGCATGGGGATAAAAGCTGTAAAATCCAAATGCCACAGGAGGAGGGAGAGAAGGACACTGCCAACACGGGCTCCTTGCAGCAGCTGCTTAATTTGTCAGGTAGTAATTCATTAGGTCTTAATACACAGGGTGGATTTAGAACAATGAGAACTGAGCAGCGCTCAGTGTACACATCCTGTGACGTGCCAGCAACATGGAACTCTCTAGACAGCCACAGATTTGTTATGTTAATACCCCCTCGTCTCCTTCTGAGATTATCAAAAGGCAAGTGCTGTCATGCAGGAAAAAAAAAAAAATTACAGTTGGGGATGGATGGATGTGACTGGTGCTTATTGCTCACGCACTGCTGGGAATGCGCTCAAAAGAACACTGAAAAGAACTGAAGGAGAAAAAAAAAGGGATTTTACCATTTTTCTTCTGATTTATGGAATATCCCCCAGTTGGGACTCTGGAATATGCTGGAGTAATGGCATGGATTCCTGCAGAGAGCTGCTCCAGCCCAGGATGGAGTAAAGATGGTGGGAATCCCACCTTCCCTCTGGAAGCGAGGCTGCCCTCAAAAGCTGCAAGCCCCAGGGAATTGGGGTAATGTGGGAGTGCTCAGAGCCTGCAGGCAGAGCCCAGGGTCCTAGACAGTGTTCAGGAAGAGCTGCTTTAGTTATCAAGCTCCTAATTGAACTAATTGAGCTCCTGCAATTTGCAGGAGTTAACCCTCCCCTTGCCCACCACGGGAGGCCAGAACTTGAAGCCGGTTTGGCTGCACAGGGCACCCGTGCACATTTTCCCCACAACAAAGGGGAGATGGAAAATGTTGTGGCTGCCGGACCTCTGAGGNGGATGGATGTGACTGGTGCTTATTGCTCACGCACTGCTGGGAATGCGCTCAAAAGAACACTGAAAAGAACTGAAGGAGAAAAAAAAAGGGATTTTACCATTTTTCTTCTGATTTATGGAATATCCCCCAGTTGGGACTCTGGAATATGCTGGAGTAATGGCATGGATTCCTGCAGAGAGCTGCTCCAGCCCAGGATGGAGTAAAGATGGTGGGAATCCCACCTTCCCTCTGGAAGCGAGGCTGCCCTCAAAAGCTGCAAGCCCCAGGGAATTGGGGTAATGTGGGAGTGCTCAGAGCCTGCAGGCAGAGCCCAGGGTCCTAGACAGTGTTCAGGAAGAGCTGCTTTAGTTATCAAGCTCCTAATTGAACTAATTGAGCTCCTGCAATTTGCAGGAGTTAACCCTCCCCTTGCCCACCACGGGAGGCCAGAACTTGAAGCCGGTTTGGCTGCACAGGGCACCCGTGCACATTTTCCCCACAACAAAGGGGAGATGGAAAATGTCGTGGCTGCCGGACCTCTGAGGTTCTCCCTTTGATTGTTGCATTTCCTCCTGGTGTCAGCACTTGTGATATTAATGATGTAGGCAACGGGTCATTAAAAACCATTCGGGAGGGGGGATGCAGCCACCTAACGAAGGATTAGAGCCCCGGCGTTATTAAAGAGTGAATATTCACTCTGTCCAATTAAAGGGATCTTTGCTTATAGCGGGAACACCGCTCCTCCAACTCCCCTCTGGCAGCAAAGCTATGGAATAATTTCATCACCCTCCCAAAGAAAGCTGGGGAGATATGGAACAAAGGAGATGTTTTCCTGCATCTGAGATCTGCCCGCTCCAAAACATGAAAGTGGCGCCGCTCGGGGAATCGCGGGCTCCGGTCTGAGGAGCTTCACACAGAGGTATTGCAGCCAAGGGAGACTGGTGGCTACGGCAAGGGGAACCTTCAATTTCAGTGTCCTTTCATTTTCTTTGAATGTTAATTGGATTAGCAGTTCAGTTGGTTTGAGGTGTGTTTTTGCATGTGTGTGATAAAGGCGCACAAACACGACGGGAGAGGAAACGGGAAAGAGGAGGATGAAGAGGCTGTGGCAACTCAGAGAGAAACATCATCCACAGCTTGTTCCCCAGGCTTGGGGAAAGCAAGATCTCTTCATTCAGGGCTGTGAACTTGATCTTACCCCCAGTCTGGAGTGGTGAGAAATCCTTTCTTTTGTGTTTCAGGTTTTTTTTTTGTCAAGAAGCACCATTAATACAAAGACAAAACAACAATGAGCTGTGCAGCAGGAGCAGCCAAGGAGAAGCTTGGTGAAATTAATCCTGTGCTAGTCCATGCTGCCTTAGAGGGGAAGGAAAAAGAGCTACAAAACCTGAGTCCCCAGTGTCCCCTCCTCTGCACGGCCTCCACCAGAGCTGCTCACAATTTACAGCCTCTTCCAGTACCACCAGTCCAAGAGGTCAACAAGCACCAGTCTCCCTCAGAGAGATGGCGCACAAAGAAAATAAATCCCAGCTCCTTCTCTCGCATCCTTTGCTCTCCTGGCCCCCAAAATGACCCTGCTTCACTTAATTGGACCCCCACCTGACCTCCAAACCCACCTCCACCTGCAGAGCTCAGAGCCACCTGCCTTCTCCAGATGAAATCCCTGCCCGTGGGGGTCCCAAAAGCTGCTGCCAGCTCACGTATCGCTCTGCTGTTCTCCGAGCTCCCAAAAACCACCTTGCCCAAGCATGAAAAGAGAGCCCCTCTCCCTGCCCTCTCCAGGTTATCAGCTGTAATCTCCTCGAATGAAAAGCACAACGAGAAAATGCGATATTATTACGGCTACTTCTCCCGCCGGAGCTGAATTTAAGGAAGGTAAAGAATTGGCATAAAAGAGGCTTTTGAAAAGCAGGTCTCTGTACCCATTTGTTGTGGATTTCTGGCAAATGCATCGCACCCAGCTCTCTCCAGTGAACTCCATCCTCATCTCATAGGGAGAGAGAGATTAAAAAAATAAAGAGCTTCTATTTATTATAAAACTTTAATTGGCTTTAAAGAGTGACTGTCATGCTGTCTGACACTTGAAAGTGTTCTGTACAGTAGGAGACACAGAACATGAATCATTGCACTTGTTTTTCATCGTCTTTCCTGCCACATGTGCTAATTATTTAATTTCCTGTGTCGTAAGTGGGTCTTTTGCTCCTTTTTCTGCCCCTTTTTTTTCCCTTCCAACTCTCTCCTGCAATACAATAAGGAACAGGTATTACCCTGGTGCAGTTTGGGTGCCAATGGCAGGAGATTTGGAGGGGTCAGGATAGAGGGAAGGGTTCAGAAAATTAGTTAAACATGTGCAGAGGTGGAAGATCATCCACAAAACTCAACACAACCATCCCAATGCGACTTTTTGTGTGAATTCCTCATCTCCCTGGTGGAAGCCAAGGGTTAAGCATGAGGTTCACTCTCTGCTCCCATCCCATTCCCATAATCGTGGTCATCATTCCTGGAGGGATTCAAAAGCTCTGTGGATGTGGCACTTGGGGACACGGGTGTGGCCTTGGCAGTGCTGGGCAAAGGTTGGATTTGATCTTAAAGGGTTTTTCCAACCTTAACGATTCTCTGATTTTATTCCATGATTCTAAAAGACTTTTCCAGCCTGAACACCACCATGATTCTATGCTGGATATGGGATATTTGTCCCAGGTTGGGAGAGCCTCTCCTGACCCTTTTTGCTTGTTAAATTCTGGTCAAATTCCAGCTCACAGGTCCCGACGTTTACACGTGTCCTGTTCACAAGGGACACAGGGATATTTGTGGAACAACTTCCTGAAGCCCCAGAGAAGCTCTGCTTTGTTGGGACAGAGCAGCTGCTTCTCTCCAATCACAAAATAAATTTTAAAAAAGTGTTTTCTCTGCAGAATAAGGGGAGCAACAACTTCATGCAGCATTTCCTACCCCATCCCTCACCCTCTGAAGACAAACACGCTCTGCTCTTCATCCCTGTGACAGCGTCCTCCCCGTGGAGAGAAAACATCAGAGGATCACAGATTTACACAATGGATTGGGTTGGAAAGATCTGATTCCAACTGCCCTGCCACGGGGATGAAAATCCTGAGGGAAGCCCTGCATCCACTAGAAATTCTTGGAAGATTACAGACAGCAGAAATGTAATATTTGCAGGTTTTTCTATTTTGTAGCAAGATAATGCAAGATATTCCAGGATAAAAGAGAAAAGCCCAGACCGACAAATGGACAAAGTCACAGTCTTGTTTTTATACACTGTAACTAACAAAATCCTCCAAAATTCAAAGACAAAACAAGTAAAAAAAAAAAAAAATAAAAAAAATAAAAATTAAAAACACCCAAAAAACTCAACAGATTTTCAGAAGCTACTGATGCTGCTGTAGGCTCTGTCTTTTGGAGGTTTCACCAGTCCCTCAAGGAGAATGTCTCAGCAGTGCCTCCGTGGCTTTTTCCACTCCCACCAGGAATTTCCTCCTTGGCAAAGCCTTCAATAACAGAATGAGGGTGAGAACCTCAGCCATCCAGCATGACCTCATCCACCTTCCCACGCTTCAGGGCAAGATCTGGAGGGTACAGACCACTTTCCAGCTGGGAAAAGGTTTCCAAGGTGTCAATTCCCCATCCTGGAGGTGTCCAAGGTCAGGCTGGATGGGGAGTGGAGCACCTGGGATAATGGAAGTTGTGCCTGGAGGAGGGTTGGAATGAGATGATCTTCAAGTTCCCTCCCAACCCAAACCATTCTGCAATTCTTTGATTTCCAGTGAAAATTGGGCTTTCTCCTCTGCCTCTGTTGCCCATCTCCCAAGGGCTGGCATCCCAGGAGGATGCTCCCTTCTGCCAGGCTGGGATTTATCTCTTGGCAGCAGAGCTGCATGGCACAGCAGCTTCTGAGGCACACATGGCCCTCCTGGAGAGATGAATCTGGGAAGGGGACAAGAATTCACCCCCCCTGGGATCCCCACGTGCAGTTTTGGGGCTGCTGAGTGGTGCCTCTGATTGCAGATCCTTGAAAGCTGCCACAGGATTTGGGAGCAGCAGGGGATGAAGAAGAGTCTCAGATGTTTGCAGAGAACAAATAATAACATCACTAATAAGGCTGCATAATTTTATTTCTCCTGCTTCCCCATCTTCAAAGGGCATCCCACAGCTTTTGGCAAGGCCCTGTGAAGCAGGAGCCAGCCCAGGGTTCAGCATCAGCAGGATTTAAGGTGAGTGTTGATAGCATTAAAACAAACACTGGAACACAAACAGCCAGCAGGGAGAGCGTGGGCCTGGGGACTGCTCACCAGGGGGAGGAAACCCTAATTCTGGGTGCTGTGGAGGCAGAGAAAGGGATTTTACTGCTTCAAGTAGTAATTGAGCTCCTTGAAACGAGACTGACTCAAGGACACTGCTCAGCTTCGTGACAGCATCGCTCAGGCCCTGCTCCTCAGGGTGTGACAGGAGATTTGTTGCCCCACATTCCCTCCACCCTGTGCCTCCCTTTGAGCCATCAGAGGCTGCAGCCTGGGAAAAGCTCCACCCTGTCTGAGCAGAAAGCCCCAGGTCACCTCTCCCCACCTGAGCTGAGGTTCCTCAGTGTCCCCATCACCCCCTCCAGGTGACAGAGACGCTTCTGTGCTGCAGGGAGCAGACACTGGCCACTCATGGCACCTCTGCCAGGTGGTCTCTTGCAGTCACAGCCCTCAGATGTGGACAACAACACTCCAAGGCATCTGAAGAAGGGATTTCTGCAGCCACAGAGCCTCTCTGGATATCACAACCCTTCCCAGACCCCTCATGCACTATGAAAACAACATGAAAAGCATTATCAGCACGGGGCTGCTGGCACAACTTACTGACCCATCCAGGCAATCAGCTTATGATATGAGGGATGGGATCACACTGGCTGAGCAGGCACAGCTGCTAATGTTATTCTTGTTCATCAGAATATTTAATCCCACTTTTTTCTTTTTTAATAAAAATAAATCCTCAATGACTATTTGCCTGAGGCTTAAGTTGGAGCGGCTAATGGGAGGGGTCACGTGAACTGAACCCTCTTTATGGAGTAGTGAACAGTAGCAAGATTGCTGAGCTTGGGTTGGGAGGGCAGGAGGAGCCCAAATGTGGGAGGAAAAAAATCCATTCATCTGGGAGCCTGTGTAGGGAGAGGTCAGGAGTAGCTACAGCTGGAAAAAGTCCCAAATCAACAGTGCCACAAACACTGGGGGTGAGAAATGTGCCAGGTTGGAGTTAGATGGAGCAAAGCCCAAAGGAGGAAGGTGCTGGGTGAGAAATGAGGCACAAATCTCCTCTCAGTCAGGTCTCTCCCCCAGTCCCAAACCTTGCCCTGAGATTCTGAGAGAAAACATCCAAACCCTTCCTCCTCCAGAAGCACAAACACTCAGTTCCTGGCACGCAGCAGCAAAGCTCACTCAGGAGACAGCAAAGAGCACGTGCAGCCCTGTTCAGGTGCCACACGAGGGTGTTGGCACTGTCCCACCCTGCAAAGACCTGTCCTGATGCCTGACACCCCACCCCAGCATTTCAGGGAGCCGTGCACCAGCAGATCCTGCATCCCTGGCACAGCCCACCAGCCAAAGGAACCAGGGAGAGGCTTGAAAAAGGATTAAAAGGTTGAAAACCTCATCCAGCTGATGGAGAGGCCTCGGGAAGAGGAATGCCAGAGGGGCATACCCGAGCCTGAGCAGGCAGCTTCACCATGCTACGCCTCTTTTTGCAGCCTTTTTTCTTTATTTTTGTTTACAGCCCCAGTCCTCCTGTCAGAGCAGCTCACACCTGCTTTGCTCTGGGCACGGCAGCCCTCTGAGCCAAGTTTGAGCCCAGAGCCCCAGCACCACACGAGTCCTGAAGCCAACAAGTTTCCAAGGCACGCTTGGCACACAAAGGGAAGAAAAGAAATGCCGGAAGATTAGACCCCGAGCTGAAACTAATTGTTCAATAAGCCATGAACAATCTAGCCTTGGTGCAGTTTGCTCCTCTGCCTTTCATCTGTGGGAAGGAAAAATAAACAGCACGGGGAGAAGGGCAAGAGGTGCCAGGGTTGGAAAAGCAGTGTCTGAAGCAGGCTGGAGCTGGGATGCTCCCTCCTCACCAGCGAGCTCCTTCAGCAAGGCTGGCAGCTTTTTAGGCCAAAGAAGGCTTGATTTAGCTCAAAAATAATTGAACAGCATCATTCCAGGGCCAGCAACATGGGAGTGTAGTCCACGAAGCAGATGAGAAACAAGACTTTACATTCAAGGCTATTATTCCACGAGCAGCAGCGACTCATTCAGATCAGATTAATTGACAGGAATAAAAAAGAATTCGTTGATAACTCCGGACATACAGAACGTTTTTATTCACTCTGGAAAGAAGCCCAGATGTAATAGACTTGCACAGACACCTCCCCCCCTCTCCATGGACTGGGCACCATCAGCAATTTTTTTTATTTTTTTTTTTTCCCTGATCTGGGGCACCCAGCATCGACACAAGGCAGATTTGCTGGTCTTTGGCCTACTGCAAAAATTAACCATCCACCCAACATATGGGTCCCAGAGAGTCTCCTGCAGAGCCCACTGCTCCCTCCAATTCCCACCCCCTCAAGGAGGATAATCCCCTTATTGTTATTTAGAGACACAGAGGTGGATCTGATCCGCAACCCCAAAATCCCCATGTCTGGAAAGAGCTGAGGAAGAGATTAGAGATTCACCTCCCATGAAGGGAAAGAACTGGAGAGGCACATCCAGACTGCCCTGAAATCTGTGAGCGTCTGAAATTTGGCCTCGGACCCAAATTTCTCAGACACAGCCCGGCTCCATCAGCACTTTGGGGCTTGCTGCAGCCTAGCAACCAACAGCTGATTTCCTCATGAGCTCGGAGCTTAAGGAAGAAAAGAGAGGATCAACTTCAAAACAAGAACAACCTCTGAGCAAACAAAGAATTCAGGCTTGTGAAACATTGATGTAAGGAATAATTTTTTGATGATGGTGGTGGTGAAACATTGGCAGAGGTTGCTCAGAGAGGTGGTGACTGCCCTGTCCCTGGGAACATTCAGGGTCAGCTTGGACAGGGCTCCGAGCAACATTTTCTTGTTGGAAAACATAGCAGGAGGGTTGGACCTGGTGATGTTTCAATGTCCAACCTGAACCCCTGATGGGGGAGCAAATTACAGGGAGAAAAAGGAGCAGCACCTGTAAGTCAAGGCTGTCAGATGTTTTCTTTCCAAGCACAATCCCAGCCCCACTCCTGCTCCTGTGGTATGGAGGAGGAGAAACCCTCAGGCACAGGACCCAAAGATTGGCTACATCAGCCTGGTACAATCCTGCTCTCTCTCCTGCTTCATGGCTCGGGGTGTTGGACACATCCAGGAGATAAATCCCAGCCCAGAGCCTGGCAGGGAAGCAGGAGAGATCCAAATACTTCATCACCTGAAGAGAAACCCAGAGGAAACTTGATCTGCTCCAAGAAGGAGTGAGATGACTGTGATGTGCTGAGACTGGAAGGGGCACCAGCTCACCTTCCCAAGGTCGCATCATTTGGGATGTTTCCCTGCAGGACAGAGTCTCCCAAATGCTGCCTCCCACAAAATGAATCCCTCTTCCTTTCACACGTGGTCTCAGTGCCACCATGCTGAGGGTCAGGTAAAGAAAAGCACCTTTTATTCCTTCTCAGAGTCTATCATTCCTGACAAAACAAGAAATTCTGGATTGCTTTGCTCACACTCCAAACTCAGTGTGAGGTCAGATCCAGAGGGAACTGAAATGCAGTGAAAACTTTCTTTCAGTCTACCAGCCTGGAAAAGATCAGGACGTCTGTCAGTGTGCCCCAAAGCAGCCAGGAATAGCAGGGAGGGAGACGAGAGGCTGGAGCTGTGGGGTTTTTGGGGAATATCTTTCCAGCATTTGGGAGTGGGAGGTGCTGCCATGTGCTGTCCCTGATTCAGTGCCCAGACCTATTCTAGAGAACACACTCTCCCTGCTGGAGATGAATTCCCACCTTTTTTTCCAACACTGCTGAGGCAAACCCAACTCTTGTCTTCCCAGATGCCTTACTGTATCCCTAGATCCTTGCAGGAATCAGCAGGGAGCTTTATTGACAGGCTTGTTGTGGCAGCAGAATTAACTGCTGGGCTGATTTTACCAGCCCAACCCATCAATCCCATTTTCCATTATTAGGCACCTGTGTGTTACGTTCATTGATTCCGGGCACTAAATTTCCTCAGGGGTTAACAATATTTTTAACACACAGGTGAAAAAATCCATGGAAGCTTTAAGAATACTCAAGCCCAAGATTCCCAGAGGTCTCCAAGGCCTCTGTTTTCTTCGTTTTACGCAGACACATCAATATATCTCCCTAATTCCATCTCATTGTTCCTCCTGTGTAGTGCATGCTCCCTCTAGATGGAATTGAGGGATGTTTTGATGATAGACAGGGAGATTCTCTGCTCCACACCTGAGGTGCACCTTTTTTTTTTTTGAGCTTGGTGGCCAGGCTTCAAGATCAGAGTGAAAAAATGTCCAATTCCTTTGGTTCCCACAAGAAAAAATTTAAAAATATATATAAGCATTAAGGTCTCTTGTGGATGCAACGTGCAATTCCAAAGGGACCCCATTAGAAAAGTCTAATTAACGCCCTATTACAAAATGAGATCCAGAGAATATCCCCATTAGCTAAGCAAAGATGGGCAGGGATTTTAACGTGCAAAATCAACAGAGAATAGGTAAATGGAGTCTAAATGAACAGTCCAGGGCTGAGGAGAAGAGCAGAGGGATGACAGGCAGAGGACTGGGAGAGCACAGGGAGAGGCAGGAATAGGAAGAGGCACAGAGAGGCTCAGCAGGAGGATGGATGGATGGATGGATGGAGGGATGGCTGGATGGATGGATGGATGGAGGGATGGCTGGATGGATGGATGGATGGAGGGATGGCTGGATGGATGGATGGATGGAGGGATGGCTGGATGGATGGATGGATGGAGGGATGGCTGGATGGATGGATGGATGGAGGGATGGCTGGATGGATGGATGGATGGAGGGATGGCTGGATGGATGGATGGATGGAGGGATGGATGGATGGATGGATGGCAAACACTGGCAATTCCACTACGTTCAACCCAGACCTGTCCTGGCTCTTCACCCCTCAGCACTTGAAGCACTCGAACACCAAGACAGGCTCACAAGAAGAAATTTAAAAAAAAAAAGGAAAGAAACAGCTACAAGAGGGAAAGGGCTTCCCCAGAAATGATCCCAATGTCTTAAAACCTGGAATCTCACTCTTCTACCAGCATCCTGTAGAGATGATTTAACAGGTACTGAGTGGTGGGGGACCAATTTTGCTGCCACGGTGCTACTCTGAATGCTGAAGAGTTTCTTAACTTCTGCAAAAGTCACATCAGAACATTCAAAACCCACACCTGGCCCGTTCAGAGCTCCCATTTGTGCAGAATGCCATTTCCTCACATCTGTTCTGGCTAACAAGCAGACAGAAAGGGTGAGACACTGAAGGCAGGGAAGACGGGAACAGGAGCTAAATGATGGCTAATGGGCAACTGATCGAGTGGAAGGACAGATGCAGAGAGAGATTAATAGAATAGATAAACAGGCATCAGACCCCAATCTCCCAGCAATTACAGTCTGCTCTGGATATCCTAATCTTCTGCAGTGTCGCTCTCCAATAAGTCCAGTGAAATTAGTTATTATCCCTCATTTGTGTTCGTCCCTGGAATTATTTTGGTGGCGTGGATCAAAGGAGCACCACGGGCTTTAACGCAGCGTGTGCTGCCGAGGAGGCAGAGCATTAGAAAGTGCTCCCTGCTCTAATGCATTCCCGTCTCGTGCCAGAATGTGGATCTTTAACTTCTAATTAGTGCATCCCAGGATCTGTCCAAACAACCCTGCCGTGTCTTTCCTCACAAACACAAACACAGATGAGCTTCCCCAGGGACCCGGAGCCAGCTCAACACCTATGAGGGGCAGCAGTGCTCTCACAATTAATAAAGCATGAGCAGGCACTAAGCAGAGCTGATTGTGAGCTCTGGAACTGCAGCCCATTTGTTGTACTTTATTTTTCCCTTTCCCGTTCGATTCACTAAAAAAAAAAATTAAAATTGCTTCTGCAACTGTTGTGAAAAAAGAATTTTTGAAAGGACGAGAAGGGGGAAAAGGATCTCATTACACATTTAATTTAAAACTTTATCAGCAATTAGGATATTTATGGACTGATCACCTGCCAGCTGTTATGGTTTGAATCAGAGCTGCTCTGGAGTGCTGCAGTTAAAAATCTGGTCTAGTGGAAGGTGTGCCTGAGCACAGCAGGGGCTTGGAATGAGATGGCCTTTGACATCCTTTCCAACCCAAACCATGCCATGATTCTAAGAACCATAAAGGAAACAGAGCCTGGGAATTTTTTTTTCCTCTGCTTTAGAAGATTCTTTTAATTTCTAAGGTTAATTTAGGCAATTAAAAAAAATTCATATCCTACCCCATTGCAGGAAGGCCTGATTGGAAAAGTGAAGTGACACGTTCTACACCTCCCATGTCACCCAAGTTTGAGACCAGACAAGCCAGAGCTGGAGGAACATCTACAGGCAAGGGACAGCTTGGATTCCCAGATCTATGACAGGGTTTCCTCTTTAAAGCCACAAAAATAATTAAAATTAGCCTTGAACAAACAGCCTCTCCTCATCCCGAGCAAGCCTGCGTGGAGTTCAGCAGCTCCAGGGGCCCCAGTGGAACTGGCCAGGCTATCAGGAATCGCCCAGGGGACAGCCCTAATCTGCTTTCTGACATGCACAACGCCCATAAACAAATGATTACGCTTCTGTGCCTGAGTCTCCCTAATTTGCAAAATGTTGATAATGATCGGGGCTAATTGAAAATTTCCCATCAAGCATTATTAGGATGGGGAATGGGGATTTTGAATGAACCACTTGCAAAAAAGCACAATTTCCCCCATCTATCTGAGTTCTGACAGCAAAACAAGCAACCAAACAAACAAAAAACCCAAAAC
>VZUA01069523.1:1103-12636 GCA_013401035.1 Horornis vulcanius
GTGAATCTCAGTGCCAGATTGCAGCCTCAGGGAGATGCATGTCATGGAAGTCCTTCAATGTTTTTAATTCCCACATTCCTTTGATAATTTCCACATTTTAATAGGCACAGGTATTAATAACATCGGGGCAGTTTAGCAATTGACAGATGCACTTGGCTGGTAAAAGTTCATTATTATACCCAATATCATATGCACATGAAAAAAGGACAAAAGCAGAGAGTAAGGAAAAAAGAGACATAGAGAAGGAACAGAAGTGATAATTTATGGTAAAATGAGGTGTGAGGCTGGCAAAGAAATTATACTGGAACATTAATCTATACAGGTCTTTTCTTGACTATAACTCTTGTAAAGAGTTGCTGTGGAAAGAGAAGGGTGTCCTTCCCAAGACTGAGATTAATTGATTTCTAAATGAAAGAAAATATTAATTTTATTTCATTCATTTGTTAGGTTTCTGTGATCCTCTGATCACAACATCAGCCATGCTAATGAGTCACCAGAAAGCACCAGAATCTGAAGAATTTAGTCAGAAAAACAGATGTCACTGAGGATGGGGTTTTCAGGATCTCTTCATCCACCTGTCAGCACCTGGAGCCAGTTGATAACACCATGGATGTAGATTTTTATCAATCACACCCAATATCCAGACACAGTGAGGTTAAGCTACTCTTCAGGGAACACCATAAAAGTATAATATCCTGACAGAAAAATAAAAAAAAATAAAACACACACACAGTGCCATATTCCTTGTCCTGAGCCAGCTGCATGCAGAATTCTGTAAGACCACAGCTTTATTTAACTGTGCTTGAGATCACAGTTCTGAAACACTTCAGAATTTAAAGTGGAAATTTCAAAAGTACAAACTAGTTCCCTGAATCTTCCCACTGTCTGATGAAATTCCTGAGGGAAACCCTGACTCTTCCAGACTGTTCCAGCTGTTTGAATAGACAAAGAAGAAATGCAGAAACACAGCTGGCATGGCACGTCCTCCTTTTAAATGACAAGTCATATCTTCACACGATTTCAGACCGTTAACTGATTGTGCATCCACAAAGCATCTGGTTCAAGATGCTAGCTACAGTTCCAATGCCCAAAGCAACTGTTACAGGCCCCAAAATAATCAAATTACTGATTTTCTGAAGACTTATGAGAAGGTGTCTTTTTCCCTCCTGTCAAGACAATCACAACTCTCCTAGGTTTTTTTACATTCACAATTTCATCTCCCAAAAGATTGAAGAGTCTTTGTCTTTCTTCAATTTAAAGAATGGTCATTTTAATCAAAACAGTGTCTTCTCAACATCTGGGCCCAAGAAAACTAAAAGATAGGCTTGTTTCCTGAATTAGCCACTGGCATCCATGAAGGCTGATATGTCCTGGTGTTCACTGTGCAAGTTCACTTAGATCACCTGTGTTAGCCATCCTCTTACATCCCGTGCTGATTTAAATGCTCATGTCTTCCCACATGCCTCTTACATAATCACAGACTGCTTCAGCTTGGAAGGCACCCCTGCAGATCATTGAGTCCAACTTCCTTCTCTCAGGACTACCTAAAACTAAACCATATGGCTCAGAGTGTCATCCAGATGCTCCTTGAATTCCAACAGCCTTGGTGCCATGACCACTCTCCTGGGGAGCCTGGGAACAGGGAGTTCCCTGGAGTGGGGAGTGGAAGGAAAGTGCTGACTTTTTGGGATCACTCAGTGTTATGCCCCTCCATAATTTAAAAGGGAGTTCCATTCAAGGCACTACAACTCTGTCTGTTACAGAAATTTTTGAAATTTTCCTGGATTTCCATTTGGGAAATGGAATTTTCAGGAATTAGAGGAACGGGTAAGGAAGCACATGCAAATCAGACACATGGATCTCAGTAGGTTGGGACAAAATCTCCAGGATCAGCATCTGGAGGGTGTGCAGGCTCTCAGTCAGCTCATGGGAGGTTCCCTGGGTGGTGACCCTCTGGATTGCAGCTCCTGTTCTAGGAGGAGTTTATGCTGAATCACTTCTTTCTTGGTTTTTTAAGGGTCTTCATTGATAAGGTCCATCAAGCCTCAGAACAGGACTCAACGTCAATAGTTGTTTCATATTAAGGGTAATGTGTACATACTGCAGCATTCTTTAAGGATGGTAGCAAAAAAAAATGGCTATAGTGATAGGTATTCTAGCACCATACATGGGTGAGGAGAATGCTGCTTGTTTTTCTGACAGATTCAGAATCTACTTGTTATCAACCTTATAATTTTACTGATAATTGCCTTTTCCCCTGTGTTCTCACAGAACATCCCTTCTAAGACAGGAAAAAAATCACATGTATTAAGTAGCTTTTTATGCTGTGCTGCAGGCACAAGGAAAGCACTTCCAAGAAGCACCAGGAGGGTCCCTTGCACAAAAGTTTAAGAGCAAAATTAAACCTGGAACTCCCAGAATGTAATGGACTTGCCTGCAAACAAATAATTTAAGATACCCAGAGGTGTTGTTTCATACTAAAACAAAGTATACTATGCGAAGCATAAATCCTATCACCGATTAAGGTGAATTATCTAAATCATTAAATGTTTAATTCAGCTCCCCAGGGAGAAAGAATATCACTGAAGATAACAATGACAGGACCATTGCAAAAATAGCAGATAAATTTTCCAGCCAGTTATGCAAGAACAGATATTGAAAAAAAGCTGCATGAAGTTCTTTTAAAAAAAACTAAGATCCTTCTGGTTCCTCAGCGTCCACACCACTCTGCGAGACTTTTTGGATGCCAGACTGTGTGATTATCTGTTACAAATTGGAAGGCAAAACTGATGAGAACTTTTAAGGAGAAATAATGATCCTTCCTGGTAGGATTAATTTTTAAAGCTTTATATTTCTACATTTGGCATTTGCTCATGTTGCCTTGTTGCTTTTAAGTACTAAAAGTAAGTGTTTGGAGATTTACGTTATTCAGGAGAGGGAGCCAAGAAGAGGTTAGTGCTGTAAGGAGAGGTAACAGAAGTGTACTTTTTTCTTTGCATTTGCTTTGAACGATAAAATCTACTTGTAGGAAGGGACATACATAATTAAAAGTTTCATCTTTCACATGGTAGATAAATCTGAGGTATTAACCACATATGGTTATCAAATAACTTGTGTAATTTTGCACAGGAGCCATAGTACTGAATTGCCCTGGGTCTGTTGTGCTTGAAGGGGTGGAAAAATAAATCCTTGATGTCTGACCTCTGAGCTTCTTGTCTGAAAGAGCACTTGAAGGATTCCTGACCAGGGCCACAGCACATAGCCTGTGGCTATGGCAGCACAGGAAGATGCCCCTGGAGCTGAGCACAATGTCTGACCACATCCTTTGGTCCACCAAAGATGGAGTGTGCCTGGGTTATCACTTTCTTTACTAGGATTTCAAGTAAAAACCTCTCCTTTGTGGTGCTTCAGGAGGGCTGACACATCTGGCAGGATGGGATGGTGTGGGAACAGTTGCAGGGTGGAGGCCACGTTCTCATTCCCACCCCACAGCAATAGTTTCAGTGTCAGGTGTTGGGTTGGGGATCCTTTCATATGCACAGCTGGAGGACAACAAAGAGCTAAAAGTGAAACAGCTTTGAAAACGTGAGACAAATCTGAGCGGGATGGCCTGAAGCCTTAGACCCATGAAAAAGTGTTCACAGGGGGCTCACGGGTCCCTCTCCAGAGATGACACCCAGGAGGGATGCAGCACCTGCTCCTGGCTTGTGATGTGCTACACAGTCAGGGGAAGGTGGCTCCTTCCACGGCCTCCTCCAGACTTCCCCAGGCTGCAAAACGAGAGAGGCACAGCTCAGAGAGGGTGGGAGGCAAGGGCAGGATCAGGGCATGACAGGTGGCAGGGATGTCCCAGGGACCGGAGTGAAGCAGCAGCCCTCGCTGGTGAGCAGAAAGTCAAGGAGCTGGCCCAGAGCCAGGCTCACAAGAAGGCTGAAAGGCTGTTGGCAGCCTTGTTTACAAACCTTTTTATTCCTACAGTCTCTTTCCTGGCTGCTCTGAGCTAACGCTGCTTAAAAAGACGCATTGTACTATTTTATTTTCTTTTTAAATTCAAATAAATCTCGACTTTTTGTTCTTAAAAGTCTTTTTTTAAGGGAACTCAGTAAAAGGGAATGCTCTAGGCAGACCCATCTCAAGCCACAGATCATCGCATGACACCCTAAAGGGATAGAGTCCTACAACTGATCCAAAGTGGATTCCAATTAACAGAAGCAATTATTACCCATTCATCCCCACCCTTTATTTAACCTGATTAAAACTGTGGCTCAAATAAGTGACAAGCAGAAATCTGTCGATGAAACAGTATAATTAAAGTTTCCCGTGTCTTTAGACTCACAATACAAAAACAGTAGCTGAAGCACCAAGGGAAAACAATGGCAACAGGAATGTAGCCATCTCCTCTCACAGCCCCTCACTGATCGATCCTTTCTCATATCATTTCACCCTTTTGTCATCTCTTTGCTATGCTAATAGCCAGAGCCTTCAGCTGTCTCTGGTTTCTGAACATCATCTTAAACTGAAAACCCTTTAGATGTTTTCCCATTTGAAGAATTTATCTCTGCCAGGGAAAGAATTCAAAACATATTGTATTTGACTGTTTTAAATTGAAAATTACCTCATCCTGCAGCTTCCTCTCTTGTTCCACAGCCCAGTAATCCTGGGCTGCAATTGTGTGACAGTGATGAGTGTGCTCTTTTCACACTCAAGTCAATAAAACAATTCTTTCTTATTTAATATTATTTAAAATTACTAAAAAATAAATTAAAATGAGGATACCATCTCAGGAAAGGAGGGAGACAGAGGTACTGCCAAAAGGAAAAAAAAAAGAGTAGTAAAGTTTTGCCTGCACTTATAATACAAACGCCTGTTTCAGGAGGGTTTGCCCCAGATCTTTCAATGCCCCCAAAAGCAGATTAGCAATTGTTCTCATTGCTACTCTGAGTTTTGGGAGAGGAAAGAACTCCTGAGTTATATTAGCACAGCAATACAAATTCCAGGCTTCTGTCTCCCCTGTCCCACGTGCACTAGGTTGTGCTGACAGGCACAGACAAGTCCAAGCCTCCTCCACATATGTTTTCACAGGAGTTCCTACCTGTACACCACACACACATGGCCAGCAGGGCAGTAAATATGTATACTTTTTACAGTAAATATACACCCAGTGCTGGCCCACAGCAAATGCTTTTCCCTGCAAAACTGGAAATCTGCCTTTCCTGTTGTGATGAATGATGAAGTATGGACACCATTAATATTGTTTTGTAAAAGAAGTGGAGCAGAGCACAATAGGAGGGAGTGACTTTGTGGGAGGACAATGGGGCATGAGGGACTCTGGAGCTCTGAATCAGTTTGCACATTTTTGCTGTTGAAGTTCAAGTGAGGCAGGGCTGACCTGTCCCAGGTATGGACCCTGACTGTACCCTGCACGTCACCTCTCCCCACTTTTTGTCCCCTTAGGTTTCAGAGGGCAATCTGTGTTGTAAGCCAGGGTCACCAGGACACTGCTGCAGCCCCACTCTGCACACTCGCCTGTCTGAAAATATTGTCTTTGTTTTTCCTGTCCCTGCCCAAGACTGGAGCAAGTTCTGCCAAGGATTCACCTTCAGTACCACTCACAAACAACACTGATGTAAAATTAGATAATAAAATTGTTTAACATTCAAAAAGTAGCTAGTATTTTTCCATCCATCCATCCATCCATCCATCCATCCATCCATCCATCCATCCATCCATCCATCCATCTTCATCCTCAGCTGGGATGAAGAAACAAAGCCCCTGATGTTGCATTGTCTCATCTCTGCACAGCACACAGTAATTCCACAGCACATAATGTAGCAAATAATTTGGCTTGTGAAAATGTGAGTTTCCAGAATCTCAAGTCATTCTACCCCAAGATACAGATTAAGACAACAGTATGATAATGAGAGCATAACATAAACCACATAAACCAAATTCTAGTCCCTAGACTAGATGATTATGAAAGGGGGCAGACTCCTGAACTGGAAAGGAGACAGCAGAGGTGTTAATGGTTGAATCAGAGTGGGGAAAATTTAAGTGATAGATACTACAAGTTGTAGAAGAGCAAGAGTAGCTCTTTTGTCAACAAGGAACTTGCAAGACCAAAGCAGACTGCCAGAAACACTCAAAAAGTATTTCTCAGTTCTTTGAAGTGCCACATTTAATAGTTTCTTATCAACAGAGGTTAAACCCCAGGAAAGACAAGATCAGCATATGGATGTTGGAGCTGACTCAAAAGGTGACCCACTCTGAAAAGAGCCATTGTGCTGTGACTGAGCACAGAGACCTTGCTGCTGTCTAAGGAGACATAAAAACCTGACACAAAGGAAGAGCTGTACATGCTGTGGAGAAAATATGATACCAAACATATATATTTTTATTGTACTCAGAGTTACAGAACCCATTAGAACAGTCCTGTAGTCACTGACAAATTGCTTAAGCTGATTATTTATGTAGACCTAGATCACCTAACTACACCAATAACAGGGCTCATGACTCCAAAGCCTGAAACTGAAGAAATACTGTTTGGATACAGAAAATGTCAGAACTTTTTCAACATCTCATGCCAAGGGTAAAAGCTGCTGAGCAAAGTTATGGGTTGCATCAAGGAGGATAGTTGGATCAAGACACTTTGGGGACCAGCTGCCCAGCCAAGATGAGTGATGATGCATTTTGTAACTGAAATCACAGCAGAATTGTATCACTGACACCAGAGGAGATGTCACAGAGTCATCACAGACCACGGTGTCCTGTGACTGAGACGGGGCAGTGAGGTAACTCAGTTTGCACCAACTAAAATTTCAGCCCAGCCTGCCTTCAGGACAAAAAGAAATGAAACAAAGAAAGTCCATGTCAGAAAGCGTTGATGGTATAAAGGTAACCCAGCTTTGATGCCCTGAGGATGAACAGTCAGTTTTAGGTGCTCCCAGCAGTTTTAGAAAAACAGGATAATAAACCCCACAAAATTTCCACTCCCAAATGCTTGCAGCTGCCTGAGAGATGTGCTCTTATGACCCTCAGAAATAGAGAATGACATTCTTCTTTAACTCTGAGGCTTTTTTTTCCCTTAATTTCTGCTTCCTACTTCAGTGCAGGAATTTGCTTTACTCTCTTTTGGAGTTTTTCTTCAACTTAATGCCTGCAGGGAGCCTCCAGCACACATGGAGACATCCTCAGCTTCATGCATACAGCTGACAATGAGCACCTAAAGAACAGGAAACAGTGAATATAAAAACTATCGCACACAACTTACTTTTAAGCAAATTGTTCCTGTTTCACAGAAGAGAGTGACAATTCTCTCTTTCTTGGTAAATGGAGTGGAGAGGTTACTGAGAAAAAGCTCAAGATTAATTCAAAGTTTTGTCTTGAAAGCTGAAGCAGGAGTCTCAAACAAAATACATAACAAGATAAAGATAAATGAATAGTGGGTTGATTTTTTTTTTTCTCATTGGAAAAAAAAAAAACCAAACAATAGCATCTCTTAATTAAACACTGATGTTTGTCCTCCCTTTTTATTTACTGTGGTTTCTTGAGATTCTGGGGTATTTTGACTGCAGGCAAATCTCTGGTTTCTAACACAAACTACATATCAGGACTGCCATCAAAACACACCGACAGCCACTGTGCCCTAGGTGTATGGTGAAGACCAGGTGTGCAGGGAGCAGCAGAGCTCTGTCCCCCAAGGAATAAAATGCAGATGTGGGGATTGTTCCTGCAGGGCGTGAACTGATGAGACACAGCCAATCCCCTCCAGCTGGGGCAAACACTCGGGGTTTTTGGCTGCTGTGCAGGAAGCAGGTTTTCCCAGGCAGTGTTCAGAGCAGACCTGCTTTGAGGAGCAGCCCAGTGCTGAGCTGTGTCCTCTGAGTTGTTTGAGTGCTCCAGGGCTGCCCACCCACCCCAGACCACAAGGGAGATGTGACACAGCCAGAGTCACCCACGGGCTCTCCCGCCCCAGCAGCCACCACAAACCACTCGGGCAGAGCCCCAGCTCCCAGCCAGCCCTGCCACTCCCATGATTTCAATCTCTTGGGGTTGACAGCCTGACACAAGGATCCAAAACAAAGCAGCAAAAAGCTGGGAAGGGCAGCACTAATTGTGCCACAGCCACTGGGGGAAAAAAGCAGAGAAGTGATGAGAGCAAGGTGGTTTTGCTGCCTCTGGTTGTGACTGTGCTGCCAGTCACACATCCTGTGGGAATGCAAGTCATAAAAGAAGCCATTTGACGTTTTTCACCAAAAAATCTGCATCTCACTGAAAGCCTAAAGAAATAAAGAGTGAAATCTCCCTACCTTTAATTCAAGATTCCAACCCTCAAGGGTTTCCGTTACTACTTAGGAAGCTCCTCCCCATCCAGGTGTTGGCAGGTGCCAGCCGAGCTGCTGCTGGTGACTTGTCCTAAGGCACATCTTTGCTCTGACACCTGCCTAAAAGTCTGGGACACGGGAGGGGAAGGGATGTCCCCAGACTGACTCAGCCCTGGAAGCAGAGGCGCCATGAGACAATTCCACTGTGCTTGCCGGCTCTGGCAATGGGGGTTTTTATATGGATGGCTAGTCATTAAAATCTGGACCAGGACCAGGCAGATAGAGATGGAAATACTAGGGTTTTTTCCCCCTCATGGACTTGTTCCAAACCTGAGCTTTAGGTCCCAGTACATACCCTCTTACCAGCAGGTTCCCAAAGAAAAAGAACGGTTTACAACAGTTTTATAGATCCCAGCTGTTTAGAAAACTCAGATCACTCACACCACCCCCCAGACCTATGGACTACAGCCCAAATAATACTTTTTTTCACTAGTGACAGTGCACAATAGGCAGAGATAACCAAGAATGCTACACTGGGTAGTAGTTCATTTGTGAGTGGACTTTTAATCCCAATTCCCTGCTTTGTTACACAAGCTAAACACAGCTATTACACTCCAGAATTACCTGATATCAAGTTATCCCAATGAGAATTGGCATGGAATGGCCAACAGGCAGATGCTCTTCCATATGAAATGTCTGACATGAAACAAGAGTAAATGTTAACTCCTTGCTTGAATGTTGAGCTTCTGTTTCCAGCTGTAGTAAGCAGAAATAGCAGCAACTGGAAAGCAGGGGGAAAGTCATAATTTTTTTTTCTTCTTTATTTTGGAGACCTTGGTTGGTCCAACCTTTTTGGTTGGCTTCATGTGCTAGTTTAGGATTTGTATTCCCTGCAGGATAATAAATATGTTCAAGGCAATAAATATCCAGAAAAGAGAAGGAGACACATGTTTTATAAGGAAACTTCATGCTTAATTGAGGTTTTTCTGTGTCAGTAGAAATCAGGATTGAGACTTTTACATGGCCCACCAAATAATGATCAGATCGAGGAAAGAAGGCAAGAAAATGATAGATTTGCCAGTCCCTGGAACAGTCAGACGTGAGGCTAAAAGGCTCATTAAACACATTTCTCCAGAGAAAGGTACAAATGCTTTAAAATCACCAGGGTTTCATGATAATTAATGTGTCTTTTTTATGGGGAAAAAAAAAATCTCAGAACAATATTTAAATGCAGGAGGAACATTCACCACAGCGAGCTGCCCTGGATCCTCATGCAGGAACTGGGGGGCAACAACCATTACCCAGCTGCTCTCCTCGCTGGCGTGCTGTGAAAGGGTTTAATGAGCCACAAAGTGTGTTTTGCTCTCTTCATGGATCACGGGAGCAAAAGTCCTAAGGGTAAAAACGGTTTGTGTTGTTTCTGCCGCTGTGAACTGGGCCCTCAGGGGTACATTTTCACCACAGCTCATGTGGATTTGGCTGCTTGAGTCCCATTGATGTTGATGGCACTGGAATTGCTAAAACCCCACCAAGTGCTTGCAAATGTGTCCCTCGGTGTCTGTAAAGCATCCTTGTCTCTTCAAATAAAACTGACCCAGTCTAGTGGTGGTTCCTGTCCCCAGCCATGTCTAGGGTGCACTGAGGGTTTAAGGAGTGCACAGGAATGCATTTGGGAATTCCTGCTGCACCTCCCTCTCCAGTCCTGCTTCTCCCTGGCCTGGTCTTCTGGGTAAAGGTAGCAAAAAAAAATGCTGTAAGAAATTATTAGAGGTGATGCCAGCTTCCTTCATACAGGTCCAGTTCTAGGGTCTGGAAATGCCACTCACCCTGGGTGCAGCATGAGTGTAATTCCAGAGGACCACAGAACATACGAGCAGAGACACAATGAGGTCCCCACCCTCTCCTTCATGTCATGGTGGGAACTGGGAGAAGTTTGATAAAATCTGTCCTTTTGCAGTGGATTGGCATACTGAAACATCTGACAGCAGCCTGAACTTGAGCAGTCCCATTCAGGTTTGCAAAATCTTTTATTAATTGTTATTTACCTTGATAATTAACCGGGAATTAAAGCCCAGGTATTTGTCTGTTTTCCAGTTTGTCATCACAGCCTATAAAAACCAGGATATGAGACATGTTAATAATACTTCCAGTGCTGATTGTGTTCTACTCGAAAGGACCAACCATCTCAAAGAACAGATACTTGTAAAATGCTTAATATGGTCTCAGGCCTGTGAATCCATCTTGTATTTTAGATCAATTCTTGTGCAGTGCTGAGACCTGAAAGTGGTTATGAGTAAATAAATANCTTCTGGGTAAAGGTAGCAAAAAAAAAAATGCTGTAAGAAATTATAAGAGGTGATGCCAGCTTCCTTCATACAGGTCCAGTTCTAGGGTCTGGAAATGCCACTCACCCTGGGTGCAGCATGAGTGTAATTCCAGAGGACCACAGAACATACGAGCAGAGACACAATGAGGTCCCCACCCTCTCCTTCATGTCATGGTGGGAACTGGGAGAAGTTTGATAAAATCTGTCCTTTTGCAGTGGATTGGCATACTGAAATATCTGACAGCAGCCTGAACTTGAGCAGTCCCATTCAGGCTTGCAAAATTTTTTATTAATTGTTATTTACCTTGATAATTAACCGGGAATTAAAGCCCAGGTATTTGTCTGTTTTCCAGTTTGTCATCACAGCCTATAAAAACCAGGATATGAGACATGTTAATAATACTTCCAGTGCTGATTGTGTTCTACTCAAAAGGACCAACCATCTCAAAGTACAGATATTTGTAAAATGCTTAATATGGTCTCAAGCCTGTGAATCCATCCTGTATTTTAGATCAATTTAAGGTTCTTGTGCAGTGCTGAGACCTGAAAGTGGTTGAAAACACATGAGTTCCCAAAAAAACCCCCATGTTTGAAGAATACAGAGCAGGGCAAAGAAGGAAGAAGAGGCAGTGATGCTAGTACTAAGATAGTGGGGCTTTTTTGACCACCCATTTGTCAAAGTAATATGTATAGAAATGTTCACATGGGCTACACACAGGATGGAAATGTCTGCTCAAGCCTGCAGTGAAACAGCTCATTAGCACATGGTGAGCATCAGTTACTGCTACAAGGGGAGAATAATTGGATATTAAAGCTGAAAAAGCATGGGCAAGGTCTTTCCAAGGGGGAAGGAGAGCACCTTAAAGGGAGAGGAGAGGAGAGGAGA
>VZUA01069528.1:0-17343 GCA_013401035.1 Horornis vulcanius
GGCGGCCGCGCGGCGGCGCCCGGGAACCCGCGGGGCCGAGCGGGGCCCGCCCGCACCGGGGACGGCTCCGGGGATGGATCGGGGATGGCTCCGCGGGGATGCCCGCGGCCGGGAGCTCCGCCGAGCCCGAACCTTCCCGGGGCACCGCCGGCGCGACCGCAACTTTGCACCCCCGGGGCTCGTCCCGGAGAGCTGCGCTCTCCCCCAGCCCGAGCGGGCAGCGCTGCCGCGGGAGGCGAACACGCACCAAAGCGGCGCTCGAGAAACTGCTGATTAAAACGATGCCCTTGGCGATCCCCAGCCATCTCTGCCTGCTTCCTTCCCCTTCCTCTTGCCCAAAGGAAACCAAATCTTGCACGAATTCTAATGCTCACCTAATGAGAACAGCATCGCAGCGTTCCTAAAGGCATGAATTACTGTTAAATGAGGCTGACAGCAGCTATTGACGAGAAAGTTTGGGGGAAAAAAATAAACATCGAGACCTGTCAGAACACTGGCTTGTCCTTCTCAATACATTAGGTATTAAGTCTGCAGTGATCAAACGTTTTTGTGCTGCTCAACCTTCAGCTACAATAAATTAATGCCACTGAGACTTACTCCAGCATGTGAACTGGTATCAATTACAGACGGGGAGTGTGAGGATCAGACAGATGTGCTGCCTCCTGTGGGGTAGAAGCAGGGAGTTGTTTTAAGCATCGAGATGGAAATGCAAAGCAGTTAACAATCAGGTGATAACGAGGAGGCAAGCTTTAAATCATAGGCATGTGGTCCCTTAAAAAAAAACTTTATATGAATAATCTCCCTATAAACTTTTTTCATCCGTGCAGAAAATAAATACAGCCAAGTCTTTGTAAGCTGAACTGCAGTTCCCACATCGATCATGTACAGAAGTACCTCAAAAGCACATATCTGTATCCCTCTGCCTCTCCTGACAGATTTGGGGCTTGGCCTATTTCTGCTGCTATTTTAAGGCCCAAGGTGTGATCCTGGATCCCCTAAATACAAAACTCAGCGGAACTGCTCGGGAAGGTTCCTTTACCAAGGCACACCAGTTTATGGAGCTGGATCATTTCAGACAGTAAATTCAGAATTTATCATTCCTGTCAAACATGAAGCAATGTTTAAATGGCTGAAAAAATTTACTGCACCTCGTTAAAATCCGTCAGATTACTGAGAGATACAAAGTTATTCAAAGATCCGTTTTCAGGATCAAAACTTAAAATATCAAGTTATCCCAGCAGATTCTATCAAAATTTACGTCCCACTCTTCATAGGCTGATCCCTATGAAGTTCCTATAAAGATCCTTGGATGGATTTTAAATCTGTCCCTTGGGTTTCCTTTTTTTTTTTTTTTTTCTTTTCAGCCTTCCAACTCACTCCAAAATCAACACAGAGAAGGCAAATGGGAGGCTCAGGCCAACAAATGTAAACTGGAAGTCAAAACATTACACTGAAGGTTCTCCAAATCACTAAAAGATTCTCTTACAGTTGGTAACTGATTACTCTGCAGTTCAAGATATTTGAAGCCCTATTTACTAATCCCTCTATGAGAAAGTGATACTAGTAGAAGGTTAGCAAGTAGAAATAAAACACAAGGCTGGCAACATTTCATCATCTCTTCCTAAATTTGTATGTTTAGGCCCTCTGATAAGAAAATAATTTTCAACATTTTGATTAAAGATGACTGACTGCATCGATAAATTTGCCGTATGCCCCAATACCTCCTACCTTGTCAGCAGTTTTTAAAGACTGAACTAATAAAAAAAAAACCTGAAAAAGAAATGCCCATGTAAAAAATGTCCACCCTTTGATGATACATGCCCATGTAGTACGAGGCAAACTTTCTTCCTGATGGTGTTGTTGCCATTAGGTTATTTAGGGTAAATCCTGGCTCACACAGGGGTGCCCACTGAGTGACTCAGAGGAGTCAGATTCTCCTGCCTATACTCAGTGACCATGAAGGCCCAGGGTTATGAACACAGCAAGAAAGGAAAGGCCATTCTGTGCCTTCTTCCCACCTGAAGAAGCCCAAAATTCCTGTCTCTTCTCCAAGTGTGTGACTTTCAGGGCAACACCAATGCAAAGATTTTTAGAGATCTCAATTTCTTTCCAAACCTGACCTGTAGTCTTTCTTTATCCACTCACCTGTCTGGACAAAGCTGGCAGTCTCCAGAATGAAAAATTTAAAACTATTTAAATGTTCTAAAATAATAAGCATAAATAAGCTAAACCAAAATCCTTCACGAAAGAACAAAAATCTCACTAACTAGACTTAATAAAAAGTTTTCTTTAGGCACTGAAGTGTTCCTTTTGAGTAGTGAATACTCACTGGAGCGTTGAGAACTACTCACAGGATTAAAACTAAATCAGGTGCAGGTGTTGGTTACTTTGATCTGTGCTTGATTAGAGAATCAGGTGTGTGTTAAGTGACTGGATGAGAGCTCGTCTTTTGGACTCTCAACACCTACATACTCTCCTTTTGTACAAACCCTGTCAAAAAGGTTCCCTCGGCTTGTTTTTCACATCTGTCTTCCCTTTGTTCCCCTCACATGAAAGAACCCTGAACTGCAAGTCAGATCTTTCTTAAAAGAGCTCCTTCGTTCTCCAAACTTTGCCGTCGGTGGATACAGAGGCTCCCAGCTGGGGTTAAAGCTCTGATGGGAGAAATAACTTTGGATGAGAAGAAAGGAGAGAGGAATTCTGAGCAGAGAGAGAAGCCAGCAGAGGCAGCAGCATCAGTCCCACATGGCAGAGCAGAGACCAGCACACAAATGTTGCTTTCAGTTCCAGAGCCCCAAACATTACAATATTTCCTTTCCTAAACACAATGGATCCAAATGTACCTGCCTGTGCATCTCTTCCACAGGAATCACCTTCAGAAAGGCATTCACCTCTTTATCACCTTTGGAATAAACAGAACATTTAAAGCATTTATTAAAAACAATCTTGGAGATTCCACCCCAGAGTTATAATTGTGAAAAGCCACAATTCTCAGTCATTTCTGTTGGAAATACTTACAAAGAAAATCTACAAATTCAAGTATAGTTGTCTAGTCATGCACTTAAAAAGTTGCTTCAGAAGGAGACATTTTCCAATTTAATGCAAAGTATCCATGGCAAGAGAAAAAAAATAAAGGGCAAGTAGCAAATGGCTCCATTGAAACACCTTTTGAACACATTCCCAGTCAGGGATTAATTCTTAAAATATTTTTTAAAATTTCTTTTCTGAATAAAAGCCTATTTCATGTTTTCTTAAATTTGGAAACATTTTCCCTTTATAGCAAAATGTTTTCTTCGTTTATTTCCAAATTTGGGAACTGGTGGAGGGTTGTTCTAGACAAGAGGTCTCAAGAACACAGAGCTGTGATACGTGGAAGAAGAATTGGAGGTGAAAGAGGAATTGCTGGAGAAAATAATTGTTCTGAACAGCAGACTGAGGGCTGTAGATGCTGTATCAAGAGAAAAAAAAAAGAGAAAAGGGGTAAAAAAAATTATTTAAAGTCTTCAAAAATAAAGCTTCCACGTATTTGTAAGAAAGATATAAATAGTACATATATATTTCATGCTTCAAAAATTCATATTGTGTTTGTAGAAAAGAACATCTCCAACACGTCCACATCCACTGTGATTTGTTCCTTCTGGGGGAGGCTGCTCAGGCCATCACCAGTGGGAAGGGAACACAGAAACCATTTGCAGTAAAATCTGTGAGCTTCAGGGAAAGTCTTTGTGGTGGTGGCAGATGTGTCACAAATTTCAGTGCCACAAAAACTCTGTGAATCCGCTTCAGAAAGATTCTGCTTTGGAACAAAGCTTGGTAATAGTCCCCTGCCAGTCAATGCTTTGGACACTGGCAGGCAGTGTAGCCTTAAATGATCTGGGGAAAAATGCTCTCTGGATTCTTGAAATTCGTGACAAAAAAGGACACACAAACATAAGGAAATGAACAAATCACCTTCAACATGCAAAAAAACCATGAAAAAATATGTGCCACTGTTAAATGTACTGTGCTGGTGGTGTGGGGTTTAGTTTGACCTCAGATTTCTTAAATTCTTTTTAATTCTTGGCAATTTCTAGTGTCTTGAGCAGAGTTTTCTGGAGGGTGTGTTGTATGGAGGGGATCAGGACAGATGCACTCTGTGTGTGTGGGGGTTAGATTAATGAATCTGGTTAGACTGAATTTGTCATTTGCTTGGGCTCTGTGTGTCAAACACTGGCATTGGAATAGTTTAATGCTGTTGTCCCCAGGACAGAACAAAGAGTAGCCACCTTTTTGTTCATATAGTTCTACTCAGGAGAATAATTCTGGGATATTTGGCCCAAGCTTTTAAGTTATTATTACGTTTAGGTTTTAGGTTTCAGATTTCAGTCATACACAATAAAATGAACTACAATGTCACAGAGATTTAACATTACTTAATTAGAAATTCATAGCTATTTAGTAGAATCTTTGAGTAGAAAGATAATACTTCTATTTTTAATGCCCTAATAGCAATATCTTCATGTGCTTGTATCTACATATCTATAAATTCCAGAGTTTCCCACTTATTTGCCTGTGATAAAATGTTAATCTCTTTCCTTTCTCCAGGGAGTTGTAATTTTCCTCTCCCCTGACTTTGACTTATAGCATATGTACAATTTCTCTCAAAGAAACATCTTGAAGAAGCAACTGCATGCCCAGCTCCCTGGCATCTCCTGGTTTTTATCCATCTGCTTTATCTCCAGGTTATTTTGGGAGTGCCTTGGGGCTGAAGGCCGTTCAGATAGGGCTGATGGCTCCTTGCCTTCTCTGTGGTAAAAAGGTCAGGCTGCTCCAGGTGACCTTTCTGCTGGGAAAGCTGCAGCTCTGCCTTTTGCTGTCCCGTGTGGAGGGATTGCTCCACAGGTTAAACAGGATCGCCTCCTCTGCTCCCCTGGCTGCTTTCACTTCCATTTGTATTTAGGCAGAGCCCTGGAAGTGTTGAAAGGAATTGTTGGAAGCAGGGCCATCAGCCTTTTCTCCTTTGTGGTTGGGACAGTTGCTGCTGAAATATCCAGGGCAGGACTCTGGAAAATTTTCACCCAGTGCCATCTCTGGCTGCCCCCTGAGGATGCCACCAGCCCCTTCCCCTTTCTCTTCAGCTCTCCACTGGTTTCCTTCCCTGTGCAAGGAGGACAGCAATCCTGGATTTCCTTGTAGAAGAGCCCCCAGACCCCTGAGCTGTGAGCTCAGAGCCAGGCTCCTGAGGAACTCCCTGTGGCCAGCAGGGACCACGCAGCCCCTGGGACCAGCTGTGCCTTTTGGAGGAAAGTGAATATTGCAGAGGCTGCACAGGGGGCTCAGCAGGTCCTGTCATAAACATGGGAACCTTGAGGGACCAGAGGGAAGAGTCAGCTGCCCAGTGATGATTCCTCTTGGAGCTGGAGAGTCCAGTTAAGCAGTTTCAGGAGACATTCAGGGTCTGTTTGATGCTGTGAAATATCTTTAATTCTCACATTGCCACAGCAGGATTCAGGGCAACTGAAAAATTTTTGTGGTTTCTCCAAGTGCAACTGTTTTTGATCGTGCCACAATTAATAAAATATTTCCTGGAGAATCATCTGTACAGGTTTGGAAATACCTTTTTCATGCCTGCAGACTCTGCTGTTTACTCTTTTAGAGCTGTCTAATCACACTGGCACCTGTGGCACCCTCACAATGTGATAACATTTGCACCACAGCCTTGGACTTTTCACCCTAAATTTGAGAAACTCATTGACTGACATCTGCATTTACATGACACAAAATTTAAAATTCCTTTTTGCAATGTTAATTGAAATACTGGAAGACAGAACTTGGGAAAACCTTTTGTGAAGACTGCTTGATTCCCAGTCCCCTGGACTGAGTTTCTTTGTAGTTCATTAACTATTTTGGAATTATTGTCTGCCCCTCAGCCTAACAGCATTTGAAATTAGTCCAGAACTGAGGATCTCAAATCCTGGAGTGTGGACTAACTGGGAACCACTTCCCTAACATCACACGGGATCCCATGTTTCCAGCAGAGAAAGGGTTTAATAGTGCCATCAACAACAAATAACAGGGAAGCTACTGGTTGGCAAAGAAAAAGAAAAATAAATTCCCTGAAAATAATGAAATATTTCCCAAACCTTTTATTTGTGAATCCATTTTGTTTTAGATAAAGAACCAAGCTGGCAAGTGGCCCAATATAAAAAAAGAGAGAGGAAAAAGCCTGCAGAGGTGTATTCACTCACTTTTAAGGGTAAAAACTCCCAGAAAATCCAAGAGCTGCAAAAATCAGATCTGCTAAAATCTCTGACTTTTGGAGTTAAACTACAGTTACAGAAATAGGTAATTTATTTCTAGTATTTTTATCACTAATGTATTCACATCTCTGCTCTCATATGTGGAATATATATTAGATTCATAAAAGTGAATTGAAATTTACTATTTCCTGGATTATCTTATTCCAGTTAAACCCTTGATTCATAAGGCAATAGCTGAAGATAAATAGAACTTCATGAATTGTTCATAAACTGCACAAATTCACAAGTTAGAGATGAAAAATGTAAGCCACACAGCCCTTCATCTGTAGGCCACAAATTCGAGTCCAGGTTTGAGATCAGCAGACACCAAGATCCATTTTCATCTTATCACCTGAAGGCTTTCTGCTAGCATTTGTGAACTCAGTTTGTTCCCTCAGCTCCATCTTTACAGCATAAGTGGCCACATAAATAATTCACTGGAACTTGTCAGAAACAAGAAGTTGTGAAATGTAAAGTCCCCTCCATCCATCCAGCTGCAGAAGCAGCACACAGGAGCTAATTTCCTAACCTTTCACTAAGCTTTGCATGGAACTGGACACAGAGGAGTTCTTGCACATTTTTAATAAACAAAAGCTCCTCAAATATCAATTCTTTCTAATGATATGCTCCCTAGAAATACCACTTTTGAGGTTTTTCTCTTCTTTATTGCAAAATTATCAGGAAAACCTTCTCACAGGGGACCTTTGGCTACGCAACTATTACAGAAAATAAAATAGCTTCTCCTTAACTGAATAACATTGATGTTCTGTGTTCAAGGGGAGTACATCAGAGTCAGACTGACCTGAGGAAAGCCCAGAGGGGGCGAGGGGGAACGTGACACTGCTGATTTTAGGGTTTTCATGGTTTCTTACATTGTGGCTTAGATTAATGGGATTTTTAACGTCATTTGGAACCTTAAACACTTTTTGTAAATTTCCATGAGAGAGGAAATATGAGGACCATCCCCACCTTTGTCTTGGCAGCACTCTGGCCATGACTCCTAGGAGAACATGGAATAACAGAATGGTTTGGGATGGGAGGGACCTTAAACCATCACATCCCATGGGCAGGGACACCTTCCACAGACCAGAGCCCCACCCAGCCTGGCCTTGGAGCACTGGAAAAACACAAGAGAGCCACTTGACCTGCAGCACTTTGGCTCTTCAGCCCACGGTGTGATGAACACCAACTCCTCTGCAGTGGTGGCTGAGACAAAGGCATGCTGAGNAGCCCCACCCAGCCCGGCCTTGGAGCACTGGAAAAACACAAGAGAGCCACTTGACCTGCAGCACTTTGGCTCTTCAGCCCACGGTGTGATGAACACCAACTCCTCTGCAGTGGTGGCTGAGACAAAGGCATGCTGAGGAGCACAAATCCTTCACTGGAATCTGTACTAAAAAATAACTGTACATGGATAGTCACTGAGTTTATTTCTGTAGCTACAGCTACAAAACTAGAGTTTTAAATAAACAGATTTTTACAAGATTTTATGGCAATTTAAATGCTTTACCCTTGCATAATCTGTAAGAAGCACTTTTCTAAAGAAAGTGACTTAAAGTAGGCATTTATTATTTGCTTGTCCTCCCCTCAAAATGAGACTTTAATCAAACAGATGAAGGATTTGTACTTATGGACCAGCTTGCACCTGCACAGAAAATCATGTCCTGTGCCCTCCATTTATCCCCATTCACTGTGCTAATTCATGGGTTTAGAAATCATAAATTACAACAGACTTTCTCTTCTTCTGCTGTGAAAATTTAGCCTCCAGGTAGCCAGTGGTAACCCCCAGGCTGTCCGGATGCAGACAAGAGTGGATGGGTTTTATTTAAACAAACCAAAGGTTTTATTTAAACAAACCAAACAAAAAACAAAGAGCACTCCTTAAGACACTTGTGCCTACAAAAAGAGCCAGCACACCAACAGAGGACACCAGGAAAAGTTACAAGGCCCTGGGTATTCCAGCTGTAGCTGCCTTGCTAAAGACACTAAATTTTGGTAAGAATTGTGTTGAAATAATGAGCCAAAAGTGACAACAGTCATCCTGCAACAACATCATCCACTATTCTAATAAGTTAGCCAAGACTCCATTATTTTCATGCAGGAAAAGCCAATTCTTTATTTCCACAACTCATTTTATACAGTTTTTACACACCTCGTGTGCAACTTTAATTGGTTAATAGCTTTCTTGCCAATTCCTCTATTGGTTAGTAAAAGGCATACTACTTGTTCATCAAATCTATCTATTCTTGGATTGTTTACATCTTTTCTTGACTGATTCTCACAGGACAAATCCCTTGCCATTGCAGATGTGTTTGTTTTTCCACCCAGGAGTAGGGTGTTATGCTAAGGAATTTCCATACCAAGACTGTTTTTGCATGGGAACTTGCAAATTACTTAGAAGGAATGACAGACTAACTTTGGCAATTTAGCAGAGCAGGCCTGATGTCATGAGGCCTTTCTTTTGTAATTCTTCTACCTGTGACAATGACCCCCCTCAGTGCTGTGAGACATGCAGAAGGCTGCCTGACATGTATTTACAGCCAGCCAATGGCTACAGAAAACATCACACCAACGCACAGATCAAGCTGATCCTGAAGATAACTCTCCAAACCACCTTTTCCAATCACCTTTATGCAAATAAGGGCCACGTGTTAATTGCTATAAATATTGTAAGGGATTAAGCAATTAGGGGGTTTTATAGAATAGAGTCAATAAAAAAAATACTCTCTTTTCAAGTCTACTACATTAACTTAATTATGAGATAAAGTGTTAATGATCCTGTAGTAATTTTACACTGAACAAGGCAGTGCACAGGCTGGCCAGGCCCGTGACAACAGGAATTTCACTGGGAGTTCAACCAGGCACCTGCTGCTGCAGAAAACCCTTCAGGTTACAAGTCATTCCTTCAGGAAATGAGTTTTTCAAGCTGGCATAGCAGTAAGAGCTTCCAAAGGGCTTGATCCTTTTCAGAATGAGAGGCAGGACCCTAAACCACTTCAGAATTCTACAGGTTTTATACAAAAACTCACTTGAATAATCTGTAGCAGGCTCTGGAAGGTTGTGACTAACTGTGAGGGGCCACTACTAATTTTGGTTATTAACCTCATCTGATAGAAAGATAATCTGTTTCTCCATTAACGTTAATCCCTTTAAAATATTTCTAGTGCTTCTCCTATTAATCCATGCCCTTTATTTGATTGCAGGGGGACTAATTGCAGATTAAGATAATGGTTTGGACAAGTATGTCTGGCAAAAAAAAAAAGAAAAAAAGAGAACTTAGCTTTAAAAATAAGGTGTTCTTGAGAGAGGAGCACTTCAAAACTTCTGTTTCCTAGGCCTGGGAGGGGGTGGGCTGTGACCCCTGTGTAGGGATTCCCAGGTAAAAGTCTCCAGAAGCGTATAAAACTTGGATTTGTGCTGTAATATTACACCAAAAAACATTTAAAATCCTTCAGCACTATTCAAATAAAAACAGAACTTGGTGGGTAGAGAACATTTCCCTTGTAGCTGCTGAGAAATAGGTGTCTGGAACAAGATTTCTCCTCCCTTTTTGTCCAGTACTGATTAGGATGGTAACGGGAAACCTGCATTTCCTGGGATTTGGTGAATCTGGGACATGGTGGTGTAAATATTTAGCTCAGTTAATAAAACAGATGCAACACTCTGGACTTTGTGCCAGCAGTAACAAAGACCTTGTGCAAGGGCCACTGGTTTCAGCAGCATTTTGGGAGCTGGTGTCAGCTTCATTTTAAACCCAGCAACAGAACCATCGACTTCCTTAGGCAAGAAACAATGCAAAATGCACAGAAATTGATTTGGGATGTAGAAAACACAAATTTGGGAAATTAACGTTAGGATATAGAAAATACCAATTTTTTTGTGAGATTCCATCCCTGAATTTCTCTTTACTACTGCCATATGAGTAACTATGTTTAGATTCCCATGTCAACACAGAAAACCTGGAAGACTTCCTGTACCTATGAACTGCTTCCTCAACATGCAGAAATCATGTCAGAAACTTTCCTGAGGATATTCTCAGGCCTTATGGCAGAGCTGGGAAGGTCAGGGTCAAGGCCTGATGTGCCAGTAGTTCTTTCCCAAAGGGCACACAAAATACAGAGCGCACAAAATACAAGGCAGAGGATCCATGTTTTATATAAGCTGTTTCTAAGCCTGAATTTGGCATAAGTGGCCAAGTGAAGTGAAGGGGGATGAGCAAAGAGACCCCAAAATCTTTTCCAATGACCTCTCCTGACAGATGCCACCCCTGGAGACCCTCAGCTCCCAGAACCCATAAAGTAAATCCAGCACAGCGGTGAATCCTGGCAGGAAACAGTTTGTGGGCTGATAACAGGGGGGTCAATTCTGGTGTAAATTGTGCAAACCAGCTCAGGTGAAGTCCTTCTTTACTGAAAATTGCATTATGTGCAGCACCTGCCAGGTTTAACACCACAGCTGCACTGCTGCTGTCACTCACTGGATGAACAGCACCCCTTTGCATTCCCTGCACTGGCCTGTGTCCCACAGGTGTCACTGACCCTGCCCCTTTTCCCTCTTCCTGAGCTGACCTTGCCTCCCAAAGGGTTTTGGAGAATGTTGTGTCCTGATTCTGCACTCAGGACATTAAATCTGTGTTTGAAAGAGGCATTTGCTCACACACCAACAGAGTAACATGAATTCCATGACAATTAGCCTTTTTGCCCATTAGGTTAAGGATATACACAGATTCTCCAGTGAAGCATAATTCTTCCACAACATCAAAAAAATCCCTTCCCCCCTACCCTTTTCTTGACTTTTAAGCTTTTAATGCCTTAAGTGTAAAATTCTTGCACTCGACTTTTCTTTTACCTACACTTTTTCTCATTTCTCCATTTCATAGCAGCAGCTTTATTCCCTTTTATTTTACTCTATTTTACCTCCCTCTTTTCACCAAGCCTCCTCTTATGAATTGAGTGCCAAGAGTGGAAGCTCCAGCATTTCAGTGTTCCTGAAAGTCCAGGGAGTTTTGGTGAGGCCTCATGATTTATGTATTTTCATGGAGCATTCTTCACCTCCTGCAAAGTGGCAGAAGATAATGAGGTGATGAAAAGTTTGTGAAAGGGGATGTGAAAGGCCATGTGTCAGACTTCATGCTCCAGTAATCCACCCACAAGTCCCCTTCATGTTCCCTTTTCCAGACTAGTCCAAGGTTTTCAACTAGAGGATCACAGCTGGAGAAGACTGGGCTGTGCCTCAGGAAATAAACGAGAAACTTTGATGTGAATAATGTGTTTACACTAGTTTTGTTGTCTTTAGTGGATATTGTTCATTTCTACCATGGAAAATACTGAAATCTCATGAACATTATGATTTCCATAATACTGTTTCCATAAACTTTTCCAAACAAGGCTCACAAGTCCCATAAACCACCCAAAGTGAATTTTTGAGCCTAAGTACCAGTCCTGGAGCTGAGGGAGCACATGATCTACCTCACAGACCTTTGGGGAAGCAGAGGAGCTCAAGGAACCCACTGAATTTCTCTATAATACCTGCCAGGGCATCACCTTGTAGAAGGCAGCAGCAGCTTGGGCAGCAGGCTCAGCTCTGTCCTGTGCTGGGGCTGCTGGAGCTGAGTGGAACCAGTTCTGGGATATTTCAGAGCCTTTCCAGAGCAGTAGATTGAAAACCACCTTCAGTGGGTAAAATCACCAAACAACAAAACCCCTTCAGAGATTTAGCAGTGCACAAGAGGAATCTGCTGTCCTAAAACAAAAGTGGAGTCCTAGGTAAAATTGAATTTCTGCATTTACTTTTTTGACAATTTCTTTAGAAAGTAATTGACTACTCACTTGGAAACTGGCAACTACAAACTTAGGAAGCATTGAAATAATAAAAGCTACTATTAAACTGTTTCAAATGTTGAGCATTACCTGAAAATCAGATGAAAAATGCCCAGTTATAACTGAAATTCATTCCTAATATATTGTTATTCACCATCATCTTTGCTCCATGGAATCTGACTCCAATCTGAGAAGGTTCTGCCTTGTGGTACTTGCCAGGGCAGACCAAATTTCTTGCAGCCATGACTGTGCCCTCACAGCCAGTTTATAATTTCTTCACAGTGTCAGAGAATTCCTATCATATTTATACAGCTGCAGAAAAACCAACCCAGAACAATTCTGAAAAACCTTCAAGCCGTAAACCTTTCTAAAATAATGAAAAAATGATCACGTTATCACATTATTAAAATACATACACTTACATCTGCTCACTAATAGTTTACAATTCTGCTAAGCTTTGCATTCATGAGATGCAATGAACACAACTGCTATAAATTGCAAAGGAATTTACAATTATTTAACCACAGCCTGTTAATAATAGAAAGACTATTCTTTGAAAGTAATAGAGCAGAAAAATAAGGCTAGATCTTGTCTCAGGTCATATAAACCATCATTTAAGACTATCAGTGTGTTGTGGTTGTTAGAGGCAGTGACACAAAACTAATTTATGGTGACCAGGCAGAAGGCATCCAGCTGGAGAAATCCTCCCCAATAATCAATGACAAAAGAGTCACCTCAGCCGGGTTTGCCCTGCAAAGCAAGGCAGGAGCAGCACACGCTGCTTCCCCCACTGATTCCCCTGCCAGAAAGGGAAAGGTTGGAAGAACTAATTAAGCCTGAAATTATGTAGCATCGTGGGATATTCGCTGGTGCTGCAAATGCTTCTGAGCCAAAGGTAATGAATACATTTGAGGAAAACTGAGGAGCTGTTTACCGAAAATGAAAGCAGAGCCCACAGTGGCAGATCTCCCTGTGGTGCTCAGCTCTTGGGGTGATCTGCTGCTGCTCAGCTCAGGAAAACCAGGAAAACCTGTCCTGCAACACTGACACAGAAAGTTTGCCCTCTATGTTGGTGATTCAGGACTGCTCCACTGGGTTACACGGAGAGAGCCTCTGCAACAGGGCTCCAGCAGGTCTTTGCATTGCTTCTGGCCTCCACCTTCAGGCCAAGACCCCATGAGGATGTTTCTAAAATATAACTGTAAAGAACAAGAGAATAGGAAAACTCACAGGAAAATGAGCCAAGAGAGAATCATGGAGTGGTTTGAGCAGGAAGGGACCTTAAAGCTCCTCTCATTCTGCCCCCTGCCATGGCAGGGACACCTTCCACTGTCCCAGGCTGCTCCAAGCCCCAATGTCCAGCCTGGCCTTGGGCACTGCCAGGGATCCAGGGGCAGCCACAGCTGCTCTGGGCACCTGTGCCAGGGCCTGCCCACCCTCACAGAGCAGCAAAGCCTGGTGGTCAAGGCCACCCAAATTCCATTTCTGTGGAGGCAATTGCCTTTTGTTATGCACAAACAAATTCTCCAGGGGGTGGGAAGCCTCTAGGGGAAGGAGAAAAATGAAATTATGTTTTCTCTGAAAGCCTGCACTATCTTTGACTGTTCCTAGAAATGAGAGATATCAAAATTCAGGTTTCCCTGTAGGTGCTTGGGTTTGTGTAGGCAGCCAGCCCAGACCTGGTTGTTCAGAGAGCAAGAGGTGAGTGAAGGAACCATCTCCTTGAGCTTCATCCTGACAAATGGAACTGCTCTAAGAAAGACTTGCATGGGGTTTTTTGCTTGTTTGTTGGTTGGTTTGTTGTTGGTTGTTTGTTTGTTGTTTTGATTTGGGTTTTTTTTTTTTTGGGTTTTTTAGAAACAATTTCTGTGGTTGTCACAGAATCTCATGGTTTCTATGCACAGGGCTGCAGCAAGGGCACAAGTCTGCCACAGGAAACACAAACCCTGGCAGCAGTTCCAGTGTGCCCAGCAGCAGCCACACAGGTCACTGCTTCCTCCAGCCCTGCCACCTCAACCTTCAACACTGATTCCTGAGTCACACAGGAGAAATTCACCACTAATTCTTGTTAAATATGGAACCAGTAACAAGTTTTGGTTGGCACTGTTCCACAAAGGAATTAAATATTTTCACTGGGAGAAAAAAAATATTAAAAAAATAAATTGAACAAAAGCTGCGGGGGAAGCATGAGGCACTAACCCCTAACATAATCCTATGGCTTCTGTCCTGTTCCCACTGATAAATTTATTACAAAAGTGTAGGCATGAACTGCAGCAGAAAATTTCATGCTTATATTGATGAGATTAATGGACTATTATCTCATTTCCAAGATTACTTAGAATTGATTTTACGGCTCCTTTCCTCTCACGGGTTTCAAGCACTGATTAAAGAAAGGCCTTGGCTATAAAACCAGTGCCTGAACTTTGCCAGATCTGAACTGTGTTTCCATACAGGCTTTTTTGTTGGAAGCACAGTCACATTTTAAAAAAACATTTGTAGGAGCAAAAAACCACATTCCTGTGGTATTCTTCCTTTTTTTCCCTGTTTTTTTTCTGGCACTAATGTGCTGTGGGGAGTGCAGCAGAGAGGAGCCTGGTGCTGAGGCTGTACCCCAGCAGTGCATCATGGCAATGGTGCTTTCACTGCAGGTTTTTAGTGAAAAAAAAGGGGGCTCTAGAGGTGCTTTCCTCAAAGCCAGCCCCACAAGAGAGATGAGTGAACAGCCCTGCACACTCTGTACTGACTAGAAATAACACTCTCACATTGCAGCAGCCAAGCAGAGAGCCTGGACTCAGGATCTATAGGTATAATTATAGTGCATGATAAATAAATAAATAGAAAAAGTGGCATCTGGGCTACTCTAATGTGCCTCCACAGCAATGAAGCACAGAATCTCCTCACCTGCACACACACAGCTTGGAGATTCCTGCTGCCTCTGGGAGTTCTCCTGGTCTGTAGTTTTAAAATGGTGCACAGCTCCGCTGATTACAGCTGGGAAAAAATGTTTTGCTGACTATTTTCATCCAGAAATAATAGTATATCATTGCTAGCTGATAGAGAAGCAGAGTGAAATGTAAATGCACAATAGAACTACATTCCCAATGCGACAGTAAAGAAAATCTCAGTAATATCCATCTGGTCCTATCACATATTTGGCCAAACATAGCTCTTTCTGTGGTACATTATTTTTATTTACTTTCCGTTACACAAACATACTAGAAATGCTTACAAAAATGTTCTTTTTTCTATTTTTCAGCCTACAATCACAATTAGTTTTAAAAATAATTCTGAAAAGAAGCCTGAAACAACTGTTAGAATAATCTCTTTTCATTATCCCCCAATATATTTATATACTCATACATATGTTATATTTATATACTAATATATATGTTACAATAGCCTTATGCTTATATAGCTGTATATTAATGTAGTCCTATTTACAGAAATAACATTTTTACAACCACTTTGGGGAAAGTTGGTTCTAGACAAAACCCAAATTTGAGAATAAAACTTGAAAGGTGGGGCAAATCCTTTGCTTTTTGTGTGAAAGTTCTCAAGCCTCAAGGGTCTGAACCCCCCCTGCCTGTTCAACAAAAGAAGGTTGCTCAGGCATTGACATCCCCACCCTGCCCCATTCTGAGGGGGTTTGCTCTGCACCCCCAGAGGAAGGTGCTGCCCCAGGGTGCCCCAGCAAGGGCAGCTTGTGAGGTGCAAATTCCCCTCTCTGAGCTGAGCTCCAGGCCTGGGGATAAATCATTGCACAAACACATCTAATCGAATTCTGCTCGATGTCTCAGGCAAATTGAAGGCAGACAAGTCTATTCAGAACAGGCATCTGAAATGAATCTCACATATAAAATCAGTCTAACAACCTAGAAAAATAATGCATTTGGTGACTCATCTGGATGTCAGAACATCAAGAGCTCGGGGAAGGGAGAGACTGGAATAACAAAGTCCCAGGAAGTGCAGGACACGTGAATGCAAACAGCTGGGGGAATGTCCCCAAACCTCTGCTCTCAGAGGCAGGAGCAAAGAAAGATTCCAGAGTGCAGAAGGACCCCAGGGAAGATGGAAGAAATAGAAACTACTCATCAAAGTCTTATGGAAAAAAAAAATTCATCCTTTTTGTATAATCAAGGATAAAAAGACTTAAGAGACAAGTGAAAGCAACAATACACAAGAAAAGCAGTCAGCGTATTTCTGAGAGAGATACTCCTTTAATACAGTGCAGAGCCTGATAAGAGATGGCATTACAGTCTAGATTCTCCTCAGAGAATGTTCCTGAGGTACAGCCTTGCTCCATCACTCTTGCCATCTCTACCACACAGCAATCACACATACCATCCTGTCATCAAATGACAAAAATTAACTTTAAATTGAGTCTACCTGACAGGAGAAGAAAACAAAAATTCCTTCTAGAGTAAAACCCTTTATTTGGCCAGACCAATCTGATAATGGAAAAAATGCATCCTTCCTAACAGCAAAAGATGATCAATGAGAGACAGATTCTCAAAGATCCAGCCTTATTCTAATTCCAGGGATGTAGAACAGTGTTGAGGGTTGAAAACTACAGTAGGACTTGCTAAATTTTGGAGCTTTAACATTCAGCCCTGAACTCTCCCGTACTCAGAAAAGCTCTGTCTGTCCTTTAAAAAGGTGAATATTAAATCAGACATCATTTTTTCAGTCTTTATTTTGACAGAATTCCGAGCCCATTACTAACAAAGAAAATAACAGAATGTAAAAAAGCCTGCAAAGTTTTAGCTGAAAATTGCCTAGCGAAACAAAGCCGAGCTCTGATTGTACCTTTGGATTACATTATTTTTGTCTGATTTAAAAGAAGCAAAAATAAAAATTACAAGGCAAGGTCAGCAGTGAATGAACAATGAAAGCACACCTCCAGATCCATGTCAAGGCACAGGAGAAGACATCTTCAGCAGCCAGATGTGATGGGTGACCTTGCCTGGCTGCCTGAGGCCCACCCAGCCACCCTCTTCCTCCCCCTCCTCATCAGGACAGGGGACAAAATAAGATGGAGAAGCTCAGAAGAGCTCAGAAGATTAAGACATTTCAGTTACTGCTGCAGGCAAGACAGACTCGATTTGGCCTGTGTCAGGAATGGTGTGGCCAGCAGCAGCAGGGAGGTCACTCTGCCCCTGGACTCAGCACTGGTGAGGCCACAGCCAGAGTGCTGTGTCCAGCCCTGGCCCCTCAGTTTGGGATGGACACTGAGGGCTGTGTCCAGC
>VZUA01069531.1:0-11213 GCA_013401035.1 Horornis vulcanius
AATTGTCATTTTCTTACTTTCTCTCAAGGTCGGCCAAAAATGCTGTTTGAATATAAAGGGATCTAAAATCCCTTGAACATGCGGACTTTTAAAGCCAAAGCCTAGAAGAACTGTACAGTTACACAGCTTGTTCAACTCCCAGAGGTCCCAAAATCTTAGTCTGCTGCTTTGTCTCAGTCGTAATGCAAAAAGGAAACTTAGGCTTTTTGAAAAGATTCCATATATTTATTTCTAACATCACTTTTTCTTTATGGAATTACATGCCTATTAATTAGGGCTTTTTTCTAGTGCCATCAATCTGTAATAATTTATGCACTGTGCAAACCACTAAAATCACTGTAAATCTCATTTTATATTAATACATTCATGGGATACTTTCACTGTGCTTCAAATGGATCTGCTGGTTTTTCTCTTGATGCCAAAATAACAACCAGCATGTTTTTCAGGAGAGTTTGTCAACTTCTTCAGAAAAGACAAAGACAAAAGCAGGTCTGCTATTTGATTTCACTTACACTTTAAGTGAAATCAAGTTTTATCTTTATTATCAAGAGTTTTGCAAGAGTAGTGAAGATTGGTGCTGTGCCAGGAATTGGTAATGGACATGGGCAACAGGTGTCTGGTTTAGGAACATGAGTGACAAAACCCTCCTCCTCCTCCTCCTGCTCTCCCACCCTTGCTTTCCTCCTAGGGAGCAGTCTGAAATGTACAATAATCTGCTGTGTGTCATTAATCTCCAGTTACAATACATCCCCAAACAAAGACACATTAGACAGGTGATCACTGCTGATGGCCCCCAAGTTCTCCTCTTTGCAGCTACTGTTGACTTCAAATCTCCAACTGATGAGTTGGGACCTTCATGGATTTGATGTCACTGTGGTGTCTGGAATGCAAGGATTTGTTCTGTGTTGATGAAAAACTGAGGGCTTGATCCAAAGCTCATTAAAATCAGTGACAGCCTTTCTGTTGACTTCATAAAACATTGTGTCAGGCCATGAATGTGGTTCTTATAAGTAACAAAAATAAGAAGGCTAAGAAAAAATAACTCCTTACACCTCAGTGTCACAGATGGAGCTGTTAGAATCATCCCTAAGATTTAAGTGGCAGTGCATAATTCTCCTTTCCTTGTTTGTAACAGATGTGTTTTTCCAATATAGAAGACAAAGAAAAAGCCTGCCAAGCATGGTGGAGTCATACTGAATACAATAACCCAGAAGTAAGTCTTCAGATTTGAATGAGAGGCTGTGCTGTTCTTATTCAGAGTGAATCTTTGCTGCATTTTTTTTTGTTAAATACTGCCCTTCAAATCAAGCAGGGAAGAACAATTCATTTCATACTGCTGCTGCATTGAAGACAAGGTCAATGTCAGTGGAGCTGGATAAATCTAGCTGTAAATCTTAAACTACATAGAATAAACATCAAAGTTAAAAAAAGTATCCCTTATCCATGAGAACATGTGGCTTATGGGTTTTTATGAGAAAGCTTTCCCTCCTTTATAACTGCCCATTTTGTAGCTCTTCGAAGTAACTGTGTGTCTGGTAAAAGACTAATTAATCCATGCTGATGAATACAGATCTGCCTCTGTCTGAGCTTTAAGGGGAGTCACGTTCTTCGAATTTCCTGTATTAATTATGAAAAAAATGGGTTGGAAGCCATTTGAGAATAGATCCTCTGATGTTTATATTTCAAGAAAGACAAATAAAATAATGTAAAATTTATTACTCTGGGATTGATCTCAGCTTATAGCCTGACCTCCCATTAACTATTAAAAGCTAGAAACAGAGCAGTTGTTGGAAACAACTCTCCTTACTATCAGTTTTGGATATGGCAAGAAACAACAGAGGAAGCCTAATTCACTTGCTTCACAAAGGCTTTTATGCTCACTGACAAACCTCATAATGTCTCTGCCGCTCTTTCAGAACATTGTCACGAAACCCCAGCCATCTCCCTTAGCTTGTGGCACTGTGTTGTTTGGGGTTTATCATCTCCAGAGAATTGAAAGCAGTGGAATTGTTATGTCAAGAATAGCAGTGCCATCAGCACAGTACTTGTAAGCAGGCAACCCTGTAACATGCCAGTTATATCTCTCAGCCACAAAATTTACTGCATAATTCTTTATGCTTCCATGCATCCACACAATGTTTAGGAAAAATGTCCACACAGCTCTTTGAAATTCTTACCCATGAAAGCATGGTTCCCATTGTAGCAAAATGCCAGTGGTCAAGATACAGGAATGTTTTTTAATGGCCTGGGTCTCTGAAGTCCTACTTGTTTGCAAAATTCATCTTTATGAAATAGTGCATTCATTTCAGCACAATCTGGCAGCAACTCAAGGACATCTGCTTACCTCTACAGTATTAAGCAGATAAATATTTTGTTTATAACCCATTCACTATATTTATTATTGTTTATGACTGCAAAGTTTTTCAATAGTTATTGCTCTGAAGTCACATTTGATGTAGCTTAATAGATCGCTCAAATCAGCAGCTTTCTGCCTCCCTCATGTTCATTCTAATTTTGAATTTAGGGTATATTGCNCAACATTCACATCAGGTTTCAGGTTCTGATGAAGAGAGTGCAAAGGTTTGATTGAGCTCTGGACCCTCACAAACTATGATTCCATCACACCCTCTGACTGAAAAACTGAAGACTGAAGCCTGTAAAGTTCAGTAATGAAGACAATTAGCTGCACTTTCATTAATAGAAAAGCATTTTTAAACTATTATTAAAAATATGAAGGGTAAGGACTACAAGTAACAAGAAATTACCCAATAATGTAATTTTCTTCTTTCTGTATCTTATCAGCACTTCATTCTGGGCTACAATGTGAACCCTCTAATTCCCATCTGTAAGTAATTACTTGCATTGATAAACCTGATGAATTCAGTGAGACTATTTGTGCAGGCTACTATTAATTACCAAGAATGAGGAATTTACAATATGAAAACATATATATATACACACACACGATTGTCCAAGCATCTATATGAAGGCATTAATTATATTTGCTATGTTCAGAGGAGCATATAAATACCTATTAATACTCATTTTTATTCCTCTATGTATTTTCAGTCGGCACAAGCTGAAGCTCAGAAAAATACACAAAATTTCCATACATATATTTGTACAGATTCTCTAAGGTAAGTAAAGGAAGGAATGCTTCAAGCCAGAAAGATAATATGCCAGAGGGAAAGAGGGAGAGGAGGGTGTTCCAAAATAATCCACTTGGTGGATTAAAATGCAACCCTTCTGTATTGCTTCTTCCTAGACTTTGACAGGTTATTAATTATTTTCTCAGAAGAGAGAATATATGCCACAGGGTTGAGGTGAGGAGGGTATGGCCATTAGGGTTAACCATGGGAAGGAGATGGAAACAGCTGCTGGAAGAAGTATTTCAAACTTATGACCAGATTCAACCGAGTGCTTCCTGAAGGCATTCTGATGCACTCTCTCCCACAAATCTGGGCAGGAGCCTGAATATGGATTGTAACTGCTCTCTTGCAAGAGCAACATCAGGATATTTAATAGCAGAAGAAGTGTATTGTATGGGGAAAGAGAAAATGTTCAAAGGGATTATTGCCTGAAGCTCTCCAAAGAGCTTGAGCCACAAGGAATGGATGTCTTATTTTCTGGCCAGATCCTCTCAGATTTGTAGATAATAGGGACTAGGAGAATATTTATGGAGTTCCTTTGACCAAGCTTGGGAAACCTTGGTAAAGGCTGAAAGTTTTCCTGGAAAGTGGTTGCTACTCCAAACGATTTCTAGTTAGGTCCTTGTACCCACCTGACTGCATACCTGAACTAGGACTGTTAAAAACAGTCTTAACATTTTTCACCTGTAAGGTCACAAACTGCGCAGCACAAATTCCTTAGTAATCTCATTATTTCATTCATTGATCTTCCCTTCTCCCAGAGTAACTATAAGAAAACTCACTGACCAAAGCAGCATTGACAAAGATCATTGCTGGGATTTGTTATTAATATTGCCATTAACGATATCATCTCTCTTCAGATAAAGATGCTGAGGAAAATAAAGCAGATAGGAAATGTCTATTGGCCTCCTGTCAGTATTTATGGAACCCACATATCACTGTGGTACAGCTGAGCTTTAAAATTCAATGTTTCTGTAACAGAGGCTGAAGACACATCATTCCAGGACCTCAACCAATTCAATCAGCTGGAGCAATAATTTTAAATGAACCAACAAAGCAGTATCTACTACTAATGCAAGCATTATAGAACTCCTCTTCCCAGAGCATTAAGGTGTACCTGATTTGCTTTATCAGAGCCTACAAGACTTTTCATCACCCTGAATCAAAATTTTCAGAGAGATCTATAAACCAGTGCTGTGTGTGGTTTACTATACTCAGCTATGCCTAAGAGCTGTCTCCAGGTAAAGGTCTAGGTGATAAAAGAACCAACACAACCCCAAGTCACGCTGAGCATCCTGCCCTTTCCAATGGCATTTGTTGAAGATTCAGGGTACTAACACAGAAGCAAAGGGTTTTTTTTTCCTCAGACCACAGAAAACAACCCTAAGAAAACCACTCTTTTCTCTACTTTTCCTTTCTTCCAGTCTATGGCATTGGTATTTGGACAGTTGTCTATGTTTTACCTTCCATGCAATAATAAAGTGGGTGAAAAATTACTCCATTCCTGCTCCAAAAGTTTTTGCTATTTGAATTCCCCAGATGCTATCAAGCTCTATTGATAAATAGGATCAGTAAGTGGCAAACAACTAAAATTTGTGAGTAACAATTGCTTGACAAACATGCATATCTATAAAGAACAACCCTGACACAGCTTAACATCAGTATTCCAAGCCAGCATCATTCTTAGCATCATAAATGACAGTTATAATAAAGTTTCAAAGAATTTAAGGAATTCTCCAACTAGAGTGATTTTATTACTTTAAATCAAGTAGCATCTTACACCTCAAATGACCCAATTGATTTAGATTAGATCACTTATCTGGAGTAAAGTGCTACTCAGTTTAAGTGGGGACATTGAACTAAGAGCCTCCAATTGTGTTTAAAATTAATATAATTTTGAGAAGGACCTTATCTAAGCAAGAGCTAGCTGAAAGGACTCCTAAGATAATAGAAATTAAGAGTTCAATCTGTTGATGAACCAATCTGTTCATCTGACTTATTACCAAAACATGAGTTGATTAACTGAATGTCAATGGACTTGACAGTATTATGGCACTGATTCTGTAAAGCTATTTTTATTATTTTTGAAATATCCACAGGAAAAAGTTCTGTGGTTTGTTGAGCTCATAAATATGTTCACTAACACAAAAAAGAAAAAAAAAAAATCACTATTTTTATGAAAGGATAGTCTAACACAGATCTGGCACAGAGTGATAAAACTATAGTTCTTCTCCAGATTCTCTCAGTTTAAAAATTTTATAGGCTGCCTATTACCTATCACTTTTCCAGTATGAACATTGTTTAAAATTAATTTGAAACATTTCTGTATGAAATGTAAGGTAAGTAATTCCCCATTAGGGCCTTGGACCCTTATGCAATGTAGATGGATAGAAAATGATATATTTTAGAAATTAAAGCCTGCTTTAAATGCCATATTGCGCTCAACATGGAAATTTTAATCCATTATAACTCTATTAAAGGTAAAAAGGATTACATCATGTCTGATTTTTAAAGCTTGCCAAAAAGATGGAAATTAAAAGCCAAGCGTCTATAAATAAAGGAAGGTTTTATTCCTTCTCCAACCTTGTCAACATATAGTTAAATTTATTGAACACTTTCTACAGTAGTGGAAATGGTGTGGTTGAGAAACACATATTAGAAGGCAATGAACTGAAAAGTATTTCCAAACAGATAAAACAAAGGCATTTAAAGGCAAAAAAATAAAGGCATTGTTGAGGAAACTTCCCTGTCTGACCATCCAGGAGCTACTCTGGAGCCACCCTCACACCACCTGAGCTGGCACCGGAGACCCTTCCCAGCTACACCCCCACACTCACACAAGCACGCCAAATCTCCTTACCAGCTCCACAATGGCCTTCCCATAGCAGAGTCCCGCACCTCCAGAGCCTTAAAATAGTTTAGTCATGATGCAGTAGCTAAACAATAGAATAATGGAATAACAAAAGAAAATAATAGCTCAAACTGGTGCCCCAAGGAGGGATCCTGAGCTTTTATAACCTCACAGTCAAAGTGCTCCAAACTCTACGTGGCTGGCTCCTGCTGTCACTGAGTGTCCAGTCCCCTGGCTGGGCCACAGGTCTGAGTTTGGGCTCAGGGTGGGGTTCCTGGCCCTCACAGCCCAGCCTGCCGCTCACATTGCAGCTACACACTGAACTACCTGCACTAAATGTACTCTTCAACACCATCGTCAGATTGAAATCAGTAAAATCAAGTACTCTCAAAGACAATAGGACTATTCCAGTCTGCACACTCCCAACATCAGGAATTGTCAAGGCCTAAAATTCAATTTAACCACAGCTGCAATCAGTTCCATTAAAATAAATTAACTGCACATGCACTGATTTGCTTCTTATGGTTTATTAGTTGTTCCAAATCCAAAGTGAACACAGTGAAGAGGCTGGTTAGTTTTTAACAGGATGCAGGAACTAGGACATTAGCTCAAATACTATGCAGGTTGATAGACACCAAATGTTGTCACCATCTGTTGGTGCCCTATGTGAAATCACTCAGTGGTTCTAGTCCAGGGACTTCACAAACTAACAGATACCTGGCAAAAGTTAAAAATTCCCTAAGCCAATTAACTTGAGCTGTTGGAATTCCCAAGCTTGCTGACTCAGCTGGGAAGCCAGTAAGTTGAAGACAGAAACTAGGACCTGAGCATCTCTCACAAAAGCAGCTCTGCACAGATGTGCACATAGGCCAAAAATAGGTAGAAGAAAAAACAAAATTTAATTTTCTCTGTATAAGTCCATCAAAAGGCAATGTTCTCATCAGAGAAATATTAATTACTTGTAAGTCATTATTTAATGCAAAACATTAATGCCTAAAGTTATGTTTTTATTCAAGTACCTACAGCGGTATACCAGTTCTCAGAAGTGTTGTTGCATTTCTGGCAACCTTGAAAAATAACTCCCCTCTTCTTTAAATGGGGATCAAAACATTTAAAATCGTTGGCCTTAAGTCATTTAATAGTGTTAGAATGGACAGGAGCTTAGCTGCAAGTGCCTAGCATGCTTCTAGGCTAAAGTCTTTATTTCTTATTGGCTTTCTTACTAATACAATATTCCAGCTATCCAGTCTTGCATTAACTTAGTTATTTTTAAGTGACGTTTATAATGTGTTCCTTGCTAAATTGTGCATCTCATAATTTAATCTTGAAAAATCCTTAGAGAGCTTTCAAAAGTAGCCAAAACTTCCCTTGGAAGAAAGGTATAGCATGCTGAAAATGAAAACACTGCTAACTGCAAGCCTGCTAAAGTCACTGAAAAATGATCCACGCCCAAGGATGTCAGATACTGGACTAAGATAAGACGTTGCTCTTGCCTGCAGCAGAAATGATGGTACTGGCAACATCACAAATTACAGAGTTTGCTGAGAGGGAGCCTCTGCTGAGAACAGATAATTGTACTATGGGCAATGTGCAACGAAGTTTAATTTTGCCTGTTTGCAAAGGTAGTGAAGAGTAGTAAGAAGTTCTGTGGTATACATGTTCTCCTACTAATTACTCAACTACTAATATTTAGCAGACAAAAATATTCCTGTGGCAGCATTTCTGAATGTTTTTGAGTAGACAGACATGGACTATAGCTGAAGAAAAATAGAACGAGCACAGTTTCTTAGGGATGTTACTGAAATGCAAAAATTTGCAACCATTTTTCTTGTAACAAAAATGAAACCAAATGAAATGCAAAAGATGAAATCTTGGGAAAAACACCAATCCTCCCTGAAGCACATGAATCCACCCCTGAAGCAGCTGTTCAGAGGTATCTCAGAAGGAGACCTGGCACAGGGAAGGACTATATGAGCAAGTTGCATTGTGACTGAAGTCTTGTGTCATTGTCCCATCTCCCTAATTCCAAGCACGAACAAAACTTCAGGATAATTCAATTTATATGTAAACCAAATTTTAAACTCAAAGCTAGTCGCCAGCGTTACACGCATTCAAACCTCCAAAAAGTACCAGGTAAAAGAGGAACATGATCTAAAAGTGTCTTCTTGGTTGTCTCAAAGAAGCCTGAAAATAAGAACCAGCAGGCAGCTACAAATGCTACTTTATTTGGAGAGTTTCTGCAGTCATTATCCCAAGGATTGACTTTGTAACATCAGTGTTTGCTTACATTATCAACTCTGTGCATGAAACAAACAGTGTTTAATAGGATTACACAGACACAGCTGTATTTTTACTTGAATCTTTAAGGTTATTAGACCATTATAATAAGAGCTAACAGGGGCCAGCCAGGTCGGGCCAATTCACTTCCTTCCCACTTCTTTCTGTTCTACTACATAATAGATTTTCAATTGTGGCATGGCACAGAAACACTACATGCTTTGTCATTATAATAATTGCTGTCATTCTTCTTTGCAAAGTCCTTATGGTGTTGTTTGTAAGCAACAATTCTGCACCAGATTCAGAGGATAAAGAGCTGCAGTGAAAAATATGCTTCTTAATGCTTTTCACTGAGTAACTTAGCTAAGTAATCAGAGAGTGTGGCTTAACCACTGGATTCCACAATGTTTGGACAGAACTTGACAAAAGAGTTTTGGGTTCCAAATTGTTCAATCATTTCACCAGGGACTAACACAAGTGTTGGCTCTGACACTCCATACACCAGTGCCATCAGCTGTAAATTAATTCACTCCTGTATGCAAGAAAGGTGAACAGTTAATCACCCTCTGGAGACTAACCCAGCCTTAATTAGTGCAGTGATTTTGTGTAGGCCACTCACTTCCAAGGGCCTGGCTGGAAGAAATTACGATCGCATTTAATATCCTGAAGTGAAGATCAATATTCAATAGTTTAGGAAGCCTTACTTTAATACAGTACTTTAAAATAATATATGCAAATATGTCAAGAATCCTTCAAAACTGTAAGTGGTACCAATGCATGTGGAAAATAATTCTGTGGAGAAATGTGCTCAGGGATAACCCATTTTCAATGAGCATTCTTCTTAAGTTTTCTCAAAAAAACCCAACCCAACATAAAAGAGAAGATTTCTCAAGAAAAGGAGAAAACAATTCAAATACACTAAACACCAGTCCTGCAGAATGAACTGCAGCATATCAACTTGGAAGATTTGAGGACTCCTGCACTACAGTATTTTCTTATGGCATTTCTGTAACATAAAACATATTTCTAGGTATGTTTCTGCATCTCACACAAGTATTGATTCCACTGAGGACATGCAAATATTCAGATAGGAATTGGATTCTATTCAACTTGAAATTTGGTAAGTTAAATTTTAAAAGTCATAAGAAGGCTCTTGGCCTATTCACATAACAAACATCAATCAGGAATTAAAAATCATTATTTAAATCCAGAAGGTTTCGTTCATATCCTGCTTAGTTCTCAAAGGACACTACCTACTCATGTGCTGGAGTCTCAGTAAGGAGGCTATTCAATGAGAGGCTAGGTTTGTGATGGTATAGCCAACATTTGTAATAACAATGCAACTTAAACACTGCAATTAAACAAGGGAGTAGCATTTTTGGAACACCCCGCTGTTCTGAAATGCATTGTGAATATTAACATATTTCAGTAAATTAGTTTGTGCTCATTATCATAAGCAATTACTTACTGTTTAGATTTTGCTGATATTAAATTGGCAAGCAATTTTCAAGAACTAATACATAGCATAAAAAACTTTTCAAAATTCTAACAGTATGAAAAGACAAGTGTTTCTAGTAACATGGTCCCTTACATACAGATGTCTGTCTCTCTCTAAAAATTCTGTGTATCTCTTCCTATCAGTTATCTTTTTTCAGCAGCAAGTGGATAACTACCTGAGGCTCTGTGACAAACTCTTTAAAAACTTTGTTTTGATTCTGTGCAGTAAATCATTTATACCTCAGGCCAAATGCGACAGTAACATCTCATTCACACTGGAAAGAGAAAGTGTTTTCATGCTTATTTTTGAAAATAATAGTTAGAAAATATATCAATGTGAAGTTCAGTTCTTTGCACTCAAAGCTATTACTTTCCTGATACAATACTGTCAGATGGTGAGGGTAAATCAATGTCTTTGTCCTCAAGATACAGCCAGGAACAGAACAAGGCATGGAGAACCTGTCCTGCTTTTAGCAATAACAACAACATAAGCCTATTTCTCTTCAGTCCAAGAAAGCAGTAATCCCAAAGGAAATAACCTCTAAACTAAAACCCCAAGATAGGAAAGAACCAGGACTACTTTTCTGAAGGACACTGAGTGAATGTGACAAACATTCCCAGCCTAGTGTTCTGCTCAGCCACAGAAAATGTGCAGATCAGGTAGCGCGAGCCAAACATAACCCAAAGAGCTTTGTGGGGAGTCTAAAACAAAGGGAACAATTTGCTCTGTTCCTTAGCTTGCATCTTGGCCCCAAGTTTCAAATGAGAAGCGCTGCATGTCTTTTGACTCCCATGACATCCCTGCTCAGGTTTCTCTGCATGCAGAGATCGTGCCAGAGCACAGCCAAGGATGGGGGCCAAAAGAGAGGGTGTGGAATAGTTATGCTATGGTGCACTTTGTGCCAAAGTCTAGTTGGCAAGGTGCTGATCAGTCAAAGGTTGAACATAACGACCTTAGAGGCTTTTTCCAACCTGAATGATTCTGTGAATAGGTTATCCCTTCCCCTGAGTCAGCCTGCACTGCCAAGGACCAAAGATCCAGCAGCCAACGGTGCTATCAGCCCTCAAGGACTTCCAAGCTGTCCCTACAGATACAGGATGGGCAAGGCTCTTCCTTGTGCTCCTGGTGAGCTGAAAGACCTCAGTATGCCCAAGTGAGATTTCAGTCCCATGTTTCAGAAATACACTCTCTAATCCTGATCTGATAGAATTAAGCACCTATTGAAACCACACCCTCAGCTGAGAGTATAAGACTGCAAACTATTTATATGGGTATTGTGCCTATCTGTTTATGCAAAACTGCCTTTAATGCAACTGTGAACCTTAATGGGGACCTTGGGAATCCAGCATAACATACACAAACCACAGAAGTTTAAGCAATTCCCAGAATACATTTCTAAAAGTATAACTTGTGATCTCAGGTCTCAATCTTTCAAGCT
>VZUA01069544.1:5169-16411 GCA_013401035.1 Horornis vulcanius
TTTTTGAGATGACTGTGTATCATTACCCTGGTAAGCTCACTCTGAGATTTCACACTATTCATTTGAATACTAATTCCAATCCGCCTTTTGATATTCTTCTTTTCCACTATTCAAACAAGCTTTTGATTGCCCCAGCTCAACACTGAGGGTACTAATGCTGAAGAGAAAACCAGCTGATCTCCCACAATGTCATGCAGCAAGATGATCCTTTCCAGCAGCAGCTACTACTGAGGGGGTTAGGAAGTGGTCATAACACCTCGTTGTTAAAATCTTCTAGCCATTATCTGCATACCCCTTTTAATCTGTCAAAACATAGTTTTTTGGGGAAAGGAAGCAGTAAATCTGTTCAGATCTCAGGCCCCTGAGCACAAATATTGTTTGGAAACAGAAGATAATGCCTTTTTGCTTCCCTAATTGTAGGTACTGGTTGCTGCCTTTATAATGCAAAATATTCTTCTCCAAGCATGATTGTTTTTTTCTATTTTAACAGCTGATTATATGTTTCATAGCTGTGTCTTTGATTTCATGAATTCTTTGTGACTTGGCTTAATAGGGGGTACTGTAGTTTCACAATGAACTTCCAATAGTTCATTGTAGGAATGCTGCTCAAAAATGTATTTTCTATTTTGCTTCTTGCCTATTGTCAAAAACTTTGTTGATAATAACATATGCTCAGGAGTTCCTTTGTAGTTTCTAAGGAAATTTTGTTCTCTTTATAGAAGTGCTGCATACTGGGAACATGATATGCTTACTGTGGACTCCTTAAACCACAGAAAAGAAAAAGGAAGAAAGTAATCTAGCATGGATTTAAGCAGTATCAGCTTCCTTGTGCTGTGCTTTTGTCCAAGTTAGGATTCAGTCTCAGCAGGAGCTTATACACAAAGACATGATGCACTTCACACAAAAATCTTCCATACGAGTGTTGCTGTGCAGGGGTGAGCAGCTCCCTTCACCCTGTCCTCTCTCTGCCATTAGAAACTCCCTCCCAGTCTTTCAACAGTGTGTGAAAAGTCACTCACAATGAAAACAAGGACTAAATTAATCTGCTTTGCACATTTCTTGATTACTTTCCTCTGCCAAAGGAGTATCATGGTGACAACTCATTTTAGGTTACATTATGCACAGATGCTTGCTATGTACCTGTGAGTAGTGATGCCACACAGCAGGATGGGCTGGCATGGGCACAGCTGCTCACCACAACAGCAAGTCCTCACGTTCTGTGCTGGAAGACACCACGGACATGTAGCAGTAATCAGTCTGTAGCAGTCATTTATGACACCCCAGCTTGTTATTTGGGGTATCCTTGTTTAAGTCAAAAAGAAAAAGAAGAATCATTAGGCATCGGAACAAAGAGAAGACCCAATTACAGAGCAATTGGTAATGAACTTGGTTGTAATGTAAAGCTGTTTATGGGGTTAGAATCTGATTGTTTCTTTTACCTTATGTATGCCATTAAAATAGTTTTCTTCCCCTTTTTGAAGATGCATCAAGATACTACTTCTAGTCCATAATACAGGGCTCCAGTCTGCCACAGGAGTCCATTCCAGGTGCAGGGGATCTCACTTCTACCAGTGCTTATGTGCAGCACTGGCCCACAAAGATAACTATCACAGCATATGTAATACAAGTTAGGCAAAGGCAGTCAATCAGCATCCAAAGAGCTGTTCTGCTTTTAGCATATCTGCTGAGACAATTCTACATCAATCCTTACACAGAGATTTGATTTGTAGCATACCTCAACCCTAATCAGCAAAGGAATATGAAGAAAAAAAAAATAAAAAGCCAACAGAAACAAGAGAAAGAAAAATAAACAAGGATATCCACAGAAAAATAGAGAATGTCTATATCCCTTACATATAGTACCCAAGGAAGCTGAATTTCAGCACTTCCTTTCTTTTATAGACTTTCAATTTAGAACACATTTCTGTGAATTTCTTTATCATTCACAGTTGCTATGGAAAATCTTTGATGCTCATCCAGGGCAAGGAGCAGATGAAAATGAGAGTGTCACAACTCAAGTAATTTGATTGGAAGTTCACCGGGCCAGTGCTTTTTTTCCCTGTCTACCTGAAGACTATTGGTAATGCTTATGAGCACTGTGCAAATATTAACAAATCAGCTGAGGATTTCCGAGCTGACTGGAAAATGATGAACAATGCAAATAAGCAGCAGGAGAGGTGGAAAATGCATGCAAATCAACCTATACTTTCTGGTCTATAGGTCCCAAGCCTCATTACCTTTGAAACTTCTGCTTGTACATAAGCAGCACTTTAGCTTCTTTCTCAAATATGGAAGTAGGGTCTGCCACCCACAATTTAATGAGCCTCAAGGAGATCAAAAGAAGGCAGTGAGAGAGATTTCAACTGTCATCTTAAAATACGTTATTTCTGTATTTGTTTATTTATGAAGCCTTATCTTATAATTATTTTTCTTCCTGTTTTATGGATATATTTTTGTGGATGTCTAGGAAGGAATAGCACTGCTGTTTATTTGAGGGATGAGGAAAAGCACTAATGCGCCTTTTATGATCAAAGTAGAAGGCACTGCTTATAATATACTGCTTTTCATCTTCAATACACTCTGAAAACATGTGTGTATTAAACCTTAAAACATGAGGTACATGAGATAAAGTCATCTTCATTTTCTATGTGGAAAAAACTGAGCCAGAAAGAATTTTACTGCTCTGTGTATGAGAAGACTACATTGAAGTTCAGAATTAATATGTCTGACTGGGGACAAGAAGCACAGCCAAACTAAATGATCAGAGCAATGAGAAGCTTACTCTTATTACTCCCTGTCAGAGAAAACTGTAATTATAAAATATGGGATTCTAGAGGGAGATTTTCTTCCTAAGAAGAGGAGAGGTTGAACTAAATATATATCGGAGTATATATTTTTTGAAAATTACTTTTGACAAAAGAAAAACTCAGAAAATATTCCTATCATGTGACAAAGAACAAAAGGTGAACAGATAATCTCAGCACAATTTCCTTGCATGCACGAAGAGGCAGTCATTACCAACAAACACTACTTTGTCTTCGGCGGAGCTTTTCTTCCTTCAGCAGAGGGAATGGCTATTCACTTTTCACTTTGTTATTTCCCTTTCCAACACACACTTCCATCCTGCCTTTGGCACCAAATATTTGATGGAAGAAACACAAATATCTTCAGAGCTTTTCCCGGGAGACCCTCAGCGCGGGCAGTTTAAGGAAGCTCTGCCTCACGGAGCTCCGCCCCGGGCCGTGTGTCCGGACCCAGCAGCCGCTGCCCCGGCAGAGATACCCGCTACCGGGAACCTTCGCAGATGCTAAAGGCAGAGGTATTTACATACTGTGTGCCGGTTAATCCTCTTTCTGGTTGCTCACAACTACGTCCTGACTCCGCATCCTTCCTTTCTGGAGAAGGACCAGACCATCACTGGGGAGCCGGGCCGAGCTGGCGCTAGGGCCTTGCTGGAAGCCCTCGGATACTCCGCTCGAAACCAGCTGGGCCACTGCGCTCAAAATCTGCTTTCTCTGTGCGTCCTCTCACTGCTGAAGGAAACCACAACTCCATCCCAGAGAGAAAACACACCTACAGAAATGTTGGTCCCCCTCAGGTTTGCTCTAAAATTCACAGGGTGGTAGGACAAAGCTGTGTTTGCAGCTTCCTTGGCAGCCTTAGTTTTAGCACTTCTTGTTGTATGTGCACATACAAAAGTATTCTAAAAGAAAACACAGTCAGGTCAGCTTTTCCTTTGACTATTTGAGATGTTGATGAGAATTCCACTGAGTACAACTTCTCCGAGTACGGATGACAGGAAAACCAGATAAAACACCATCATAGTTTTAATCCTGAGACTAAAGTAGCTCCTCTCAAATGTAAACATGTAGAATTTAACAGCTTACACAGACCAAGATTATTTCACCCATGCTGTACATAAAATAAAGTACATATTAAATAGATGTAAATATACATATATTATCTTATATATAATATATATANATAAATTTTATATAAATAAAGTCTATATAAATACCCAATTAAAATTGGAAAGCTGAAGGTTTATGTGTTCCATTTGGAAGCCAGAGGTTTTTCCCAAAGCAAATGCAAATCTTGCTAAAAGCTAAAACGACATCAGACTTTGTTCATTGCAAAAAGGCTACTAATGAAACAGTGTGTATATGAAATATGCACAGTGTTTTCCCTTTGATGTGCATCTTGGGACCAGCGCTGACAATCCCTGGCATTTAGTGACACCTAGTGGTGTTTTCTTGGATGGGAGAAACCCATTCAGTCTTGGTTTGTTGAATATTACACTGCTATGTAAAAAAAACAACTTCTCTGAATGCCCAGTAGCAGATTTCCTCCCTACCTTCTTTTTGCTTTCTGAATATCCCAGGAGGCTGAAAGAGTGAACAAGGACTTCCAGGTGAGAACTATGCCTTTCATAAAGGAAAGAACAGTTTCCTAAAATATGGGAATGGGAGAAAAACGTGCTCCATACATTGATTAGACCGCACTTGATGTCTGGAAGAAGGCTTCAGCATCCTCGGAAATCACTGTGCAGAGAAACAGCACATTCTTCCCAAGTCTGCTCTGGTTCTCAGATGGTGCTGGACTTGGGGTGTAAAACTGTGGTCAGCCAATACCTGTCTTGAGGAAATTGGAACAGGCTTCTTTACAAGATTGCAGTGCTGTTCTCAGGAAGTTTTTTAATACTCTGCTGGTGTTTTTTTAATTGTGCTAGTCTTTTCTACGATCTTTGCCTCACATAATGTCCTGTTCCTGGCATCCAGCGTGTTTAATTAATGGCAAAAATAAATCTTCCTTGCCTGAATGAAGCTCCTTTTCCAGCAGGTGTCACTGTGAGGTAAATAAACAAAAATCCAAGCCCCTCACTGAGATGTGGGGAGCTGGATGGGACGCAGGACACCCCTTCCCTGCTTGGGTGAGGAATCCATGGCTCAGTGCCCTCAGAGCAAGGAATGTTGGCACACACTCCAGAGCCTGACAAGGAGGTAGGTGTGTTTGAAGATGCAGCCATAGGCCTTTTCCAGGGCCTGGTGGGGGGTGGATTGTTGGGTTTGCCACATCTGGACCCTGCCCTTGGCCTCCAGCAGCTCCATGAGCGTCATGGGTGGCGGGGTGTACTCAAAATACATCATTGCTTCTGCCTGTGAAATACCAGGAGTTGTGCACACCATGAATCCTTGCAGGCTTCAGTAGCAAACCCTACTTTTTCAATCTTGGGCTTCTGCTGTGTCATTAAATCCTTAATTTGACAGCTGTGGGACTGATTTTCCAGAGCAATGAGACACACGAGGCTGTGACTGTGTAGTTGTCTGCCTAAGGACTGGCATCAGAAAGCCAGATTTGAAAATGTCAGCGTAATTTCATGTTTTGCTGCAGCATTGAATTGAACTGAAAAATTCTGTTGGCTGCAGATCTCCAGCTCAAGTTTAATGGCTTTATTAATCTCCATAGTTTTTATTGTTGAAGCAATTGTGTCTGAGAAATTCAGTCATAATAGCCTTTATGAGCAATTCAATTATGTAAATTATTACCTTATTTTTACACAGTATAAACCACAAGTAGACCTAGATATAGAGACAGATGAGGAATTTTTGACAACACTCTCTGAAAAATGTTAACACATAATAACATTTTGTGGAAGTGTACCAGCTTTGCCTAACCTTCCTTGAAAAGGAAGTAAAGGAGTACAGGAGCACAAAAACTTAGAGTGTCCAAAAGCTGAAGAGGAAGGTACCCTGCTGGCTTTCTATGACCTGTCCTCTACTTCAGCTCTTGGCTGTCACTTTCCAGAGTGCCAGGACTGTCAACCTCCTCTGAGCTGGAGTGTTTTTCATTTTAAGTTTCTCATAAGAACTTTTAAAATATGTGGGGGTTTTTTTGTAATTTAATTTCTCTGAGTATAAATAATATCCTATTCATGTCTCCTTAGAAAATAAATATGGTTTATCTAAGGAAAAGGTAGTAGAAAAGTGTGGGAGTTTGTTTTTTTCTATTTTAAAAAATTAAAAGATCAGCACAAAGTGTTTAAACTATAATATGACTATCCAAAACACTTCTGTTTCCAGAAGCAATAATTGGCAGTATAATTGGCACAGTGCATTATAGCATGCTACATGCAAAGGTAGTCAAATGTTTTTATTTACCAGCAGCAATTGGAATCCCGCAGCTTCATTGTGCAGGGGTGGCTGAAAGGCCAGTCTCAAACAAAAATTTTCTAGTACTTGTAAGTAACTTAGAAATGTCTCACTATATTTTTCTCTTTTGAAATGAGTTAATAACAGACAGAAAATGTTGTTGGTTTGACTTGCACATTTGAACCTGCAGCAAATATTAAATCTTCCACCTTATACCTCTAATTTTACAAAGGAAACAATGGCTCCATCAAACTCCCTAGAGCATCTAAAGAGAAATTTCAAAAGTATCAGAATCTCCTTCAACTTTGAAATTTGTTCTTTAAAGCACTGAAGGTGATGTGAGAGGAAATATTTCAGTCTTTTGATCTCTGAAGATAAACTTCCTTGAGGTGAAGAGACTAACTAGTCAGGATGCACATTAATTGCTTTAGTGTGTACTATAATTTTCACTTTTTAAATTACTTAATCTGAAAAAGCCCTCTCCTTTAAATAAGTTTAAGAAAGTAATGTAAAGAAATGTGACCTTTCTTGGATTTTTTCCCTCTATGAACTGCTTTTTTTTTTTGTGATAATCTTACCCATTATCATAAGTAAGAACTTGATGTGCAAAGATGTACAAAGCCTACTCAACAATACTCAGAAGCTTATCAGAGTTTCAGATCTGTGATGTAAGTGTTATTTTTTTTCTTAATCTTCATGATTCAGAAACTCAGTTAAGCAAAAAGGCATTACTGGATTTGTGTCACCATGAGGCACAGCCAAGTTTAAGCAGCCTTCACAGAACTAAGGTTTTGAATGGAAAGAAATAGTTAAGGGGAAGATAGAGGGACAAGATCTACTTTCCACCTGAAGTGGCATCGCTAGAGAAGGGCTGATAACTGTACAATTATATGAACTTTGTCAACAACAGCCCCAGCTCCACTACAAACTGGCATGCAGTGCCTGGACCATAGCTTTTTGGACCAAGCTGGCAATAATCCCTTCCATTCACTGTGTCTTACTTGGGCCTTAAACAGAATCAGAGTGGATTGGATTGGATACTAGGAAGTATCCAGATTGGATACTAGGAAGAAACTCTTCACTGTGGAGGTGGTGAAACACTTGAACAGGTTGCCCAGAGAAGTTGTGAATGCTCCATCCCTGGAAGCATTCAAGGGCAGGTTGGATGGGGCTTTGAGTGACCTGGACTAGTGGAGAATGTGCCTGCCTATAGTAGAGGGGCTGGAACCAGATGGTCTTTAAGGTCCATTCCAACCCAAACCATTCTATGGTTCTATGACCATATGATTCTGATTCTGTGACCCTGGGCATTGCTTAAGTCATGTTTAGTGTTAATGCTGCTGGTTTCCTACTCAGTGAAAAATTGTAGATACTTCAATGACCACAGAATGGAAGGGACTGAAGAAAACAGTGACAGAGGGCCACCAAGAGCTGTTATGAAATATTGCACATATGTTGGATTTTTGCTACCTATCCATGCTTACTAAGAGAGAGCATTAAAGGCCATTACACCCAGTAAAAATTATTGAGTTGTGAATGCCTCTTGTGCTATGCATTTGTGATGGCACTTGTAATGCAGTATAATAAAATTAAGGAAATCCAAACTTTCTTTATTGAGCTGTGTAATGGAATAATCATTCCATTACATGAAAGGATGCTTCAAATTCTTTTTATCATCTAGACAGTCTGTTGTGTTTAAAGACAATATTGCTGACCTTTGAACTGTCATTAAATGTGGAACAAGGGTCATTGCCATAATGACTCCAAAGACAAGAGATTAAACACAAAGGTGTCTTGCAAAATTGTATCCCACTGTAATGAAAGGAACTTCCTTCTCTTCTAGAAAGGAAGAGCAAAAAGTCATTTTTAGGTATTCCTTTAAAATTCTGCCTGCAAATGATTCCAAAATATAAAACAAACTAGGTGCTCAAGTACTTTCTCAAAAATAGCTCTTAGAGATGCACAGTTATGAAAAAAAGCTTTCCCTAAGGAGTAGTACCAATCAAAACCAATACATTTTAAATTGAAGCCTGACCAGTTTACAAATATGCTGATTGCAAAAGCCTTCAACAGTACTGGCAACTGGTAACTCAGTGAAGTTCCCTTTCTTCATTTAAAAGCCTGAGGCAGAAGGGATAAATGAAATAAAATTGTTCTCTGATTATTGAAATATTGTTTCTTCCTGTATGAAAGAGTTCTTTCACTTTGTTTCACTTCTAGAAAACTGAATTTACAGCTAAGAATGGAATTAGTTCTCCTATTTCTTTTGCTACCAAAGTGATGCTCACAGTAAATTGCATCAAATAAAGCAGCTTTTCTCTTCTGCATGGCTTCTGCAAAACAAGGTCTTGTCAAAACAAGCTATCTCTAGCTTTCCTCCATTCAGAGTCTGTCTGTCTCTTTCCCACGGCAGATCAAGCTCCTGTGGTAGGTGGGGCATGACACCACAAGGCTGTTTACATGACACAACACTTACAAACTGCTTTTCCAGTGTCAGGAACACTCCCCTGCTCATCAAGGCCCTGCTTTGGTGAAAGACAGGGTGGTGTATAGAGAGACAAAACTGCATTCATATTCCTCTTATAATCTCAAAGCCAAAGCAAACCTCTCAAATAAATGTATCTCAAGTATGAATGGCCCTTGTCCTGGATCACTGTGAAGTATATGGCTCCAAGAGGCAGCATTTGCTTTGCCTGTAAATGCACATTCCTGTGTATACAACCATGCATGACAGAAAATAGAATCCTTTTGTACTTGCATTGTTTTACTGGGAAAAAATTATCTCTTTTCTGTGCTTACACTTTATGCTTTTTATCAATCTACCTCTAAGCATTCAGAAAGAATAGAAAGATCAAGGCAGACACCCACAGGCAGCCCAGCTCATTGCTTTCTCTTTGCTCATTGCTCTTGCTTTGCCAAGAGCCCAGGTCTGGGAGGTCAAAACTACAATGAAGCATGTTCTCTTGACTGCTGTTCCACATCATCTTGCAGCAACCTTTTCTGTAATCTGGAAGGCCTGTCCTTTATATATTTCCTATATATATTTCTCAGATCCTCCTCAGCCGAGTGCTGAAGTCTGCATATTGATCCAGCTGCTGTTCATTGCCAAGAGCCAGTGCCTGAGGAGGAAACTGAGCTCTAAACCAGTGATCTCAATTCATTATGTAAATGAGGAAAAGGCTGTAAAGATTAGATACAAACTTCCAAATTTCAGGGTTGCTTATACCCTTGTCAGCTCAGTTGTACTCTTCGGCGTGTCATTTCACTCTAAATGTGATTCTTATTTTCCTGTCATGCTCCCTCCACAACCTTTCCCTGTCTTCATGAAAGAAGGTAACTTACATCATGGTAATTGTGCAGACTTTTGCTTTCACGCAGCCACTTTCACCATGTCCCCCATCACATTGTTTTAAGGCTCATGCTAAGAACACATTAAGTAAATCTGTCACCATTTTACAGGTCTAAGTTCATTTTTTTTCCTCAGAAAACAGAAGAAAATGTTTTAATTATACATTCTTAACTGGAGAGACCTAAGAATATTTCACATTCTTCAAAACAAGAGAGAGAAATTTACAGAGGTCATTTTGGCATTACTGCATCATAAGGAATCACCAGTAGCTCTGCTTGAAATGTTTCTTTTTTTGTCCCTTAGAAGCTTTATGTTTCATATGTTTTAAATCCCAACTAATTTTATTCATATTGGTTAAACAGCAGGGCCACGGCTGCACCTTTTTTTTGTGTTCTGCATCTGCACCACTGAGATGCATGGTGCTGCTGCATGCTGTCAGCCAGCAGATGCTCATGCTGCAGGATGCCCCACGCCAGCCCTCCTTCCTCTCCCAGAATTGTGGCACACTTGCAAACTTGGACCTCTCAATGCCATTCTACTCCTCAGCCTCCAATTCAACCTCTGTGTGACAGGATGTTCTGAAACTGTTAAAATTAAAAATACCTGCCAGTTCGGACCCAGGCTATCACACTCCGTGGCTAACCACTGAAACACACTTCAGCAACTGAGAAATAAAAGCCTGACTATTTGTGGTCAGCAGGAGGGCTTCATCTTGACAGCACCCTTGGCCAAAGAGATATAAAACAGGGGCAACTGAAGCAACAGCCTAAGCAGCTGTTTCTCTTTCCATAGCAGCAAAATCTCAGAGAATAAAACTGTACAAAGAAAGACTAATGAGATAACAGGGAAAATGGAACCTTTTTTGTGTAATAATAGACTAGAAAAGAATAATTTCTTTAAATCCAGCAAAACACAGGCTGATAAACACCATTGGAGATGAAAGAAAGTATTTTTGAGTAAAGAAGGACCTCTCAACAGGGATTGCTGAATTCAGGAGCAGTCTCATGTATGAGATAGAAGGTTAAAAAAAAAAATCTGCCCTTAAGATGGAACAAGTTCAGTTCACAAAAGAAATTGCAAGAAGAATGCTAACAGAGAAGAAACTTCAGGCAGCCATGACTCTCCTGGCATTTCTGTGTTCCAGCAGCAAACCTCAGCTGGAGGCTAAGACTGAATGGGAATACATTCACACTGTATTACAGAAACGCCAGGAAATCTACAAGAGTGTATGGATAGATGGTCCATAATTAAAAGAAGCCATAATCACAGTTGTGCAAATAATCCATAGGCAGGGGAATAAAAATTAGAAGCTGCAAAGATGCTTAGCTCAGGTCTTATGCAGGCAATCCATAAATCAGAATTTCTCAGCTGTCAAAATATGCCTCAACTACTAGGATAGTTACATGTTTTGCATAGGAGCACTCTTTGGAGACTCATGCTGTAATGTTATGCTTCAGGTTAATAGTAAAAAAGCTTAAATGAGATGTGGCTCACTAGATATAAATCCTCATTCAAGAGATTTTTGTAGCTCAATTGTTATCGATCTAAAAAAAGAATAATCCTATTGGGGGGTTCAAAACAGGCCATGCCGGCATGTCCTAAATAGCAGTGGTTAGTCTCATGAGCAAGGCCCTCCTACAATCAAACTAAGTTTAAGGGATCCCACCTTCTGAGCAGTCCCTGGGATCGCTGAGCTCTGGAAGATACAGGGGCTAATGAGAATCCTGACACTGTTATTTAGGAC
>VZUA01069544.1:16521-35481 GCA_013401035.1 Horornis vulcanius
AATGAGAATCCTGACACTGTTATTTCAGTTTGGCAAATCTAGCCCCTCCCTGGCTTCCTATTCTACACATGAACAGCAAATAGCTATTTGTGAATAATTTTAAGATGACTGAAACAATTTTTGATAGTTAATTGATTCCTCAAAAAAATTTCCCCCAGGTCATCTATTGCATAATAATAGCCAAAGGAAAAATAAAATGGCCAAGAGCAGCAAAGCCACAAGTGGGTATACATGCAGAATGTCAGAACTCAGTTAACCATAATTACTATTTTTAAATCACTTTATTCTAAGCCAGGAAATATGCTTGAAGACATTTGAATTAAGAAAAGCTAATGACTTGATAGACCAGTTATGCTGTATAAAATTCTGAGACAAAAAATAATCATGGAGAAAATCTGAAACTAGCAGTGCAAATGCTTTCGTTGTTACTGAGGTGGAAATGTAGGATAAAATACCATGAACACAGAATACTACACTGAAAAGGTTCAACTTTTGCCTTGTGCTAGGTGAGCTTCTTCATACTGCTTTCCTGGACTTTCTTCAAACATGCTTTCTACAATAGTTGTGTTTCACTGGCAAGCATTTCTTTGTCCAGAAGTAATCCCAGGGGGAGAAAGAAAAAGAAAGGTAGCTGAGAGATTTATATCTCCTTCCCTCAGAGATTAAAACACAGGCATTAAAAAAAAGGCCAAACAAAAACACTTAAACAATCCAGCCTTCCTGTAGACTTCAAAAAGATTCAAAAAGACAAAGATTACTCTCAAAGCTGTGTATAGGAAAGCACNAACAGGATGGTAGGGAAGAAGGTTTATATTCTTTGTCATCCATTTGTGCATTAAAAGCACTTATAACCATTTAATAAAGTCTTAAATGTGATGAAGAAAGTTAAGAATGATCCTTGTTTCTCCTCTTGGCTGCTCAGGAAGAGATAATGTAATGTAAATGGAGGCTGATTCTTACACTGTATTTTCAAAGCAGTCAGAGACTACTAAAACTGATAAATAAGATGTGCTTCAAGGTGATCTAGCAGAAGTAAAGATCTAGCAGAAGTAAAGATCTTTGCAAGTCAAATCCCAATACTTAAGATTCTGGATGTAAATCACAATATTTAAAACTCTGGTTCTGCACACAGCTCAGACACCATGTAAATGGACTCTGTTTTCAAACCACTAGTCTGAGCTACCGTGGTGATAATTTTCTCTCATCATCCCACAAAGAAGCCTGTAGCACCAACTGCTTTAGTAAGGAGAAGTTACCCGGTCTCATCTGATCATACCACCTTGAATCTCATAAATATTCTAGCTGATGCACCAGGCAAAACCCTGCACCACTTCACTGTCCATGATGTGGTACTGGTGGGACCCCAGATCTAGTGTAGTATCAACAGAATTTAGTCTACATTTGTCTTAATTTTTTTGTTGTTGTTCTTCAAAGGAATCTTCACCCCAATATATAAATCTCTGTAATTTTTCTGTGTTGGGTGTCTAGTATATTCAGGCGCATTTATGCTTCATCTGTAACTGGAAATTTTTAAATCTCCAGGGTAGATCTCTCATTGAGATCTCACTCTCTCACTTTTTGATGGCCTCTGCCTAGCCAATGTGTTGGGTAAAAAATGTGATTTTCATTAAGATAATATAGAATTGTATGAAAGGAAAGCTGTTTCATAACATTACTTGAACTCAGAAAGGATGAAAGTGTTTGTGGTGGAGACTCTCCCTAACACAACAAGATTCCCCCAAGAGCCATAGGTGAGGGCTGAGTGGGAATTTTTCTTTCCCCAAAGATCCTATGAGATTTGCTCATTGAATTCAAATATTCATGTATTTCTCAGATATTTTTCAGATATTCATGTATTGGAAAACAAAGCCAATCTGTAAAATCTTTTTTAAAGATATTTACAGACCTGGAGGTCTGCTTATTGAAAGCAGAATTTTATGAGAAATAAAAATTCTGCGACTGTGCTTTAGACACATAAAGGAAGGATACATGATTTCATGCATGCTGCTAAGCAGCAAAAACTGAATTTGAAATTGCTACAATATTGAATTTGCTACAACATGCCTGAAAGGGATCACTTCTAGTCGATTGGAACTGTTTATTGGAGAAATAGCAACTAGCAAAAACACATACTGATTCAACAAGGAGACAGTGAAAACCTCACCAGTTTGTACTTCATACAAGGTAAGGCTTCAAGTAATGCAATATGCCTTTCCTGATGTGGTGTCTCTGCAGTCTGCATTCTGCTTTGGCTGCCCACCAGGACCTGAGTGCACTTTAGCAAGATTGCTGGTTACACAAAACCCAAACTGGTTTAAACTTGGGACAAGTTTAAAACTCCCAACAAACAAGATTTCAGACCCTTTCTTGTTCATCAGCATTCATGGGCACGTGGCTGAGCTGCAAAATATGCATTCAGAAGCTTTACCAGTCAGTCCTCCCATGATGTACAGGAGCAGCTACACAGGAGCAGAGCAGGATGAAGGGTCCACTGGCATTTTCCTGGCTCAGCCAGCTTGTCTTCAGAGATTGTTTTCCCTTTGAAGACCAAGAGTTAACAGATAATGTTGGGGAAGGGAACAGAGGAGGATGTGGGGTTTATATTCATTTACCTTGTCTAATCCAGTCTAGATGGAAAGGTTCATTGATTTCAAGACTACATTCTGGGGAGACCAAGTTCTGCCATGTCTTTTACTGCAGAACTTATATAAGGAAATGACAGCGGAAAGCCTCATGGAAAACCTCATCTAGAGTTACGCCTAGGTCTGAAAAAAGCGTCCAGGTCAAAATAAAGTAAAGCTGGAAGTATCCTACAGTCATTCTGCACTTTAAAATATACCATAGAAGATGCCATAATTTATCCTTATCTGAATTAACAGGAAAACTTCAGGCATTTACAGTTCTGACAGAAGTTCAGAGTGGTGAAAAAACTGAAATATTAAACATTTGAAAAAATGGTTCTATGCAAAATTTACCTCAAATATAATGGTTTCTCTTTTGTTGTACATTGAAAGGTTACTATAGTAACTTAATAGCTAAGCAATAGTAAAAAACTTGGCCTCACTCAAATCTGAAATTCCAGTTTTCAAGATTATATCTCCTCTGCTATTTGGACTGGTAATGTATATTGTGTGCTTGTCAGAATTAAGTTTTTTTTTTTCAAATGACAGTGGCATTTATTCTGAGACCTAGACCTCCAGCAGAGATGATGTGGCTTGCTTCATTGGGTTTATTTCTCTCCAGTATGCTTTGTCCTAATTCTGTGCACTCAAAATCCAGTCCTGCTATTCCATTGAGTTACTTATATGGCTTTCATTTAGGACAGGTTGTTTTGAACATCATTATGCTGAGCACATCAAACCAATACATATAGCAGTTAAAGTTTTCTCCATCTCTTGACTTCTGTACTATTCTGAGTTTCTAGCTCTCCCACACCACTGTCAAAATCTGTCACGTATGACTTGTATTTTCACTTTATCAGTTTCTCTTTAAGATCTCCCTATTCTCTTGGCTATTCCTTATTGGAAGCATTGTCAAGGCCAATTTTTGGATCTCTCAGATAATAGGGTTGTGATCCTGCATGCATACGTTGTATCCATCACCCCTCAGCATTCTGGAGCTTACTCCCAAGGCCAATGAGTTCGTCACTAGGAAACCCCCTGAAGCACTCAGAATTCCTTGATCACTTGCCTTTCATGACTGTGCCCTTCATAAAATCTGATAAGACATGGTTGTTACATTAGTCACCCACTCCTACTGTAGACCATGCTGAGAAGCATGCCTCTCTCTTTAGGAAAGTGATTAATTTTAAACTGATATTTTTTTCTATTCAATACTCAACTTGAAATATACCATAGTTGCCAAGACAAGTTAATAATTTGCCTATCTTCAGGTAGGTCTGGATTCAATCTCTGATAGCAGCTGTCTAAACCCAGAAGGTAAATTTCCCACAGTAGCAAAATTTTCTGAAAATTTCCCTTTACTGCTGTAACAGCAACAACTATTATGTTTCTGCTGGCTTCTGTGTTCTGAATGTTCTCTGAATTAATGGTGTGGAGCAGATTTCTACAGCTATGGTGATTTTCGTCTGTATTAGGGCCCCAGTGTAGGTACCAACAATGTAGATACAGCATCTTTGTGGTAGGGAGATTACACTAAAAGATGAAAGAAGTCAGAAAGTGAAGACAAGTCAGGGTCTTTTGCTGCTATTATTTCTACTGTATCCAAGAACTCATATTAGGCTCAGTCAAACACCTGGACTTCCTTTTTACTGATACTGTATATCTCTAATTTGCAGTGACAGTTAGGGTTTTCAAAGAAGTTTGAAGTACCTGTAAGCTTAATTCAGTTTGCACTGCTGATACTGCAGACACTGTGAGGAGTATCACTGTGAGTGCTTACAAAAACCAGGGTGGAGAGTTCCTGTTTTCCAGAGGGACTTTTAGGATTTTGTAAGTATAATTAATAACACAGAGCTGAAGGGTCCTTCCCATTGTCATTAATAAACTTATTACTTGTGTTCAGCCAGTAGCAGTGTACAGGTGTTAGAATGCATAGGAAGTTTGAAGAGGAAGTGTGAAAAATAGACTGAAGACAGCGTAATGTTGATGGTAATCATTATGCTTCTTTACAGAGAAGATGAAGAACTCCCTGCTGGCAGCTATCTTTTTACTTGTTAGAGGTGAGTTTTCATATACTGCACAGCTTACTGCCGCTTATGAACAGTAAAAATTCTTAGTGCTACTCAAGGATTGAGGCCGTATGAACAAAACCGTGACCTAATTAAATTCTGTGAGTGGGAGAAGCAACCACCAGCAACATTTTGCCTGTTTCTTTTGCGGTTGTCTTGACCAACAATTCCTTTCTTTTTTTTTTCTTCTTTCTTTCTTTCTTTTTCTTTTTTTTATCCCCTTCCTTCCTCCCTGTGCTCCCCAGATTCCTGCCGCTGCACGGACTGGGACTCTCCGTTCTGCCGGCAGCTGCCAGGTGGGTGGAACGCCGGGGTCCCGGCGCGGTGCCCGGGCGCTGAGCGCTGCCGAGGCTCCCGCCCGCCCCGGCCGCGCCGCGGACCGCCGGCACTCGGAAGCATCGCCCCTAAAAGCAGGCCCGGCTTTCCCAAAGGGAAAACCCGGCCCGAGCAGCGGGGGCAGGTGTGTCTGCGTGACGGCAGGGCTAGCCCGCACGCTGCCAGGGAAAGCCCACCCAGCGCATCGCAAACAGCCCCTCTCAAAAGACCACGGATCCTCTAATGTTTATGTGTGACGGATATCTCTGCTTTCCATTTAGCTGGGAAGTTACTGGAGATGGTGAGAAGGAACAGTACAACACATTTTGATAGAGTATTACAGAGCAGTGGGTGGTCATCTGATGTACTTTGTGCTGGATTTATTGTAGGCAGGAACACCCTGCTTGCTAACAGGCAGGGCAGAGATGACAGGTTCTTGAGTACACAATGACACTGGGCAGGACATCTGGAGGAGGACTGTGTTCTTCTCAAACTAGCCATGGATAATTTTCTAGTCCTTGCAATTAACCTTCCAAACTATGCTCCACTAAATCATTAGTGAGAAAACCAGATGCTCAGGAAGAAAAACAGAAAGTTCTAGAGAAAAAAAATTAAAGGTGGGTGTTTTGGGGTTTGGTTTGTTTGTTGGTTTGGGGTTTTTTTAAGTGGAGAAACTGAACTGTGTTTTCTTCAGAACAAAGAAATTTCTTTTTCTTTGCATAAGTCTTGGAGCGTAGTCATTATACAGCTAGTGTCTATGCTAGGTCTGGGAAGAATTAATAATATACATGTTAAGGTGGAGCAGTACAGTAAAACAAAGGAAGCACTAGAATAAAAATTAATGTGGTGTGGACAATAATTTCCACAAACAGGACAAGTGAAAATAAAAGTGTGCAAAATTCATTATATTCATCTGGAGAAACTAATGTGGAACTTCAGTATATTGGGAGTAGGAGGATGTATTGGGGCATTAGTTAAGCTAATACACTATTTCCACATACAAAATCTACTATTTTTGCTTTTCCTCCTTTAATACCATAATCTCATAGAGAAAGACACGGGAGGTTGTAAAACTTAGAGCATGAGGAGCAATACAACCCCTGTAAGCAAGGACAGGTCTGCAACATGGTAGGTGCAATGTAGGTCTGAGTTAATAGAACTCATTTCAAATAGTTTCAGGAGCAGTATATTGCCAATGTATTGACATGACGTATTACAGTAGTACCAAAAAGGTTTGGTTTTCAGGTGTTTCTTCAAAACAGCAATAAAGAAACATTAAGTAAGTGTAAGGTTTAATTCAGAGTAAAACAGAAGAAGGTGAGAGCTGTTGCTGTGTTCCCTGCTGTTGACAGATACCATGTTCAGGGGTGAAAAGGCCAAGATGTGGTTTGGTGACCAGACTAGAAAACCAAAGCATTCAGTAATATTTCATATTGCTATGGAAATAAGGAAGACATGATCTCCACCTTTCTGAAAGGAACCTGTACACACCTGAACTGATGCAGCATAACTTTATTAGAAAGACATTATTCATTTAGTATGAAAAAAGAAGTGTCATGAGGTGAGGGTATTAAAATCAGTGCAATACTCACTTGACATACTTTTATTTCCAAAAGACCTTTTAACTTAAATAAGGATTTGCCATCTCAATGATGAAAAGAATGCCAAGGATACTTTGTAACTCAGGTTGTAGGAAGAAATAAGGACAACAGAACTGATCTTTTAGCTCATAACCTAGGTTATGAGATACCATAACTGTGCTACAGCACCAACTCCAGACGTATTCATATTTACTTACCACATAGCTTATCCAAGATTGATAGGTCTATCAGCAACTTGTTAAACCTAACAGGTATGAAGGATGTGTGACTCTACTCATTAGGAAAAATTCACCTTAAGCCTGTTGAGATCCTTGTCTACTTTTCTGAACAACAACAACAAAAAAATCTGAGTCCTTTTTGAAAGTCCTTTAGGTGGTACTTTGAGACAGCATGACTGATTCTTCTGAATTGATAGTTCAGACAGTAAGACACAAAGCAAAAGAAGAACAACAGTCATATTTTATCATTAGCATTTCTGATAAGAGATTTTTGAAATACTGATATAAACTTAACCGCTAAAGACAAAAAACAAGTTCCTTTAATAATGTCATGAGTGTTTGCTTTCACATCGACCGGAAAAACAGTATATTCAGCTGCAAAAAAAGCCCCATATTTCTTTTAAAAATCAATAACATTAATTATTAATAAAAATTAATAATTAATTTAATTATGCTCCTCCTGTTTTATAATGCATTCTTTATAAAGCTTGCAGTATTAAAGTAATGTTGTTTTTATCCAGCAATAGTGTATAGTTCTGAACTTCAGATAGAGACTGATAGTTTTGAAGTAATTCTGGGACCTAGTTGACCAGTTTTGGCCTGTTTTTTATTTGGTTTCATTACTCATAGTCCCTTTGAGTCAGTTACTGATTGTCTGTGATAGGCCTTTTCCAGTGCACATGTTTTCTTCTTCCAGACTGGGACAATGAATTGGTGTGTTACAAGGAATTAAGTGAGGATCTAACCTGTACCTGGCTGCCACTACCTAGTGCTGCAAATACAGTTAATTATACTGTATACTTAAAATGGTAAGTCTGAAAAGTGATCTCAGAAAACAAAAAGCTCTTATTGCTGTTAGATGTGAATCTCATTTGCCAGAGTTTACTCCAGTGTATTTCATCATGTTATGGGTTGTTACATAATGCTGGTCAATATCTTTCATCACTTCTCATCAATACCTATTGATTTGTAAGAGCTTGGTAAGAGACTGGTAGGTTGATTTTGGCTAGACATAACAAAAACTGTTCTATCCCTCCCCTCCTCAGCCCAACAGGGCAGAGAAAATGTGACAAAGGGTTATGGGTCAAGATAAGGACAGGAAGAGATCTCTCAGGAATTACTTTCATGGACAAAACAGACCTGACTTAGGAAAATTAATTTAATTTATTAACTTCCAAATCAGAGTAAAGTAATGAGAAATATAGCTAAAACTCGACATACCTCCCCCTTCTGTGCCCCGCCCTAGCCCCCTATACTTTTCTTCTTACTGGGTTTAACTTTTTGCCTGAATTCTCTACCTCGTCCACCCCAGCACTGCAGGGGGATGGGAAAGAAGATTTTGATCAGTCCATTACATGTTGTATCTATCACTTCATTTCTGACTCTTCCTCTGGCCCAGCATGGGAATCCTCCCACAGGAGACAGTCCACTGTGAACAGCTCCAACATGAATTCTTGGGGCTGCATTTCTTTATTAACTGCTCCAGTGTAGGTCCCTTCCATGGCGTGCCAGCCCTCCAAGAGCAGCCTGCTCCAAAGCAGATCCCTCAAGGGTTCACAAGCCCTACAAACCTTTTCCAGTGTGGGCTGCTCTCTGCTGCTCCCACAGGTTCTCATTCCCCTCTGCCAGCTGCTGCTGTGCAGCAGTTTTTTCCCTCTTTTATGTACTTTGTCCCAGGGGCACTATCACCATGGCTGATGGGCTCAGCCTTGGCCAGCAGCAGGTCTGTCCTGAAACCAGCTAGAATTGCCTTTGTTGTGCATGGGGAAAGCTTATTGCAACTTCTTACAGAAGCCACCTCTGTAGCAATCTGCTCCCCTGCTCCCAAAACCTTGCCATGCAAACACAATACAAAGTCATTACACATCTTACCATGCCTCCAACACACTGTTTAAAACATTGTTGTCAAAGATCAGCTTACTCTGTTACTTTTATATGCAGCTATTGACTTTTATACACTATTCAACATAGATGCATTGAAAGTAAAAAAAAAAAAAATTAAAACAAAACACACAAACATAAACAGACATTAAGCTTTTATTTTATGTATTATATATTTTGCTATAGCATGTACCCAAGGAGATGTCAGATGTGGCATCATACTTTCTGGTAGTTATGAATTATCAAGTAGTAGTTTCATGGATGGAATGAATTTTTAGGATTAATTTTGAACTGATTATCTCAATTATGGTATCTTCAGTTGCAGCTGCATTACAAAATTGAATTTCCTCATTTTATATCTAGAATCTCCCGTGAGATTAGAGGCATGTTCAGAAGTAGAGATGTGAGATCAGAAGACATGATCTTTGCCATGAGACTGTATCATGGGGTACATAGAGTACAACACTGTATGCTATTGGTAAATTCTGATATTCATTGCTGATTATTTTGCCACATAACCAACCCTTGTCATTAAAAATGAGCTGTTGTTAAAAGCTTCTCCTAAAGCTAAGAAAATGTCACCACACTGGGAAATTCCCCAGGGTGATCATCTTCATATCGCAGAGGAGTAAACCAACCACCTCAAGGCTGAGGTTACTCTCCCCATCAGCTTCAATATTTTCTCACTGGAGGTAGAAGCAGACACCAATTTGCAATAGGCACCAAATTCCACTCCATTTGTCTTGCCTCTTGGGATTTCAAAGAATCCCAGTTTTTTGGAAAGGCAGAAACATCTATGAAACAAATCTCTTTCTGAAGAGATGTTATCAGTTGAAATATTTGTAAGCTGGTCACTCTTCAAGTTCTTAAACCAAAACCAGACTGTGCTGTTCCCAAGCTGCAGAGTTGATGTCATGAACAGACAAGGCAAAAAACAGAATGAAAGAGGATGTCCATGGGGGAAGAGGGAGACAATTCCCTGGCAGAAGTGTTGATGTTTCCAAGTCAGAGTCAGGACTTTAACCTCAGTCTCCTAAGCTTCTACCTGGTCTTGAAGAGAAACTTCCTATCTCCTTCTCTATAAGGTTAAAAGGAAAGGAAAAAACCCCACATGTGAAAGGGCTTTTAGATTGCCTAGAGGAGGGTAGCACCCCTTCCTGCATGTAACATCAGTTTGATGTTGTAATAGTTCCCTGTCTTTGCTCCTTATGATTTAGTTGTCAGGAAGAACAAGATTAAAGATAAACACTCCCACAGAAAAGTTTCAACCAAGAATTCAAAATCATGCATTAAAATTTTCATGGCTGAATCACAACTAGCCTGAAGCAGAAGACCGGAAAACCCTCAAGTAGTTTTTTTCTCAGGTATTAAATATTGAATTACGCTGTGTGTAATTTAATACTTGAAATGCATAGCTAGGCAATTAATATGCTAACCAATCTCTTAAAGAACACTGAACTTGCACAATTTTAACCTTGAAAAAATTTGTCCTGTGTATGGCAGAGACTAAATGATAGAGATAGTGTAAAAAATAGGCAGCAAAGTTGTGTGTAAGGCATTAAAACTCTTGGACTTCCTGTGCTATATGTATTAGGGTTACCAGGAGAAATCTAAAGGGCTGTAGACTCCAATGGCATTTAAATATCTCTGTCAAATTCTGATGATTTGCAGGAGCAGAAGTCAGAAGATAGGCATATAACTCAAAACAGATTTTTAGTAACTTTATGGTAATTTAGATTCATGTAACTGGGAGGTTTTGCTGTTCAAAATTAATTTGGGTGCCCTTGTTATGGGAGGCAAGGTTTTATGAAGTAATTTCGAACCTAATTTTCTACCTTCAAAATGCTCTATGTATCCCACTGTAAGTACAAAAGAAGGTCATATGGATATTGTTGTATCATGCTATGCCTTAAAGGTTTAAGGAATTCAACAGTTCTCTACCACACAACACAAGGATTTGCGTATTTAAATTTGCTAGAGTTACTGGGGTGCTGGAATTAATCTTACTGTTTCAAGCTGCTCAAGGTGAACCTTCAAGATTTCCAGAAATGGAATTATGTGTAGCAGTATCTGGAAAGCTATCAATTGCTATAACATTGCTTTCTTGGGCAGGGGAGGAAAGAATAACTATAATCCAGTAAAATGTTTTTCATTCTGCTTCCTTTTCTCTGAAGGAACAAAATACGAAAACCTTTTCAACAAAACACATCATTGACTTCCATCACAATAGAACGAAAGAATCTCTACATTGAGAGATTTGTATCCATTTGGATAGCAGTGAATTATGCCCATGACACCTGTGCAAAAGGAAAGAACATCTCAGTTTTACCAAGCAAAGCAGGTACAGTGTCTTCACAAGTTGTGTAATTGCAGTGCCCAGCTAAAGCTGTAAATAGTCCGTAAAGATTGTTTCCAAAATTTCAGCTCCCAAAATACTCTTGTTAATTTTACTGATTCAGAGAGCTAAGATGCAGTTTGACTTCCTTGAATGAGGTTAGTAAGAGAAGTCTATCACATTTTATGGGAGGAGGGAATATTTAATATTCATATCCAGAAAAATATATAGTAATATTTGCATGCCATATTTAACCAGCTTCCTATACTCTCTTTGATAGATTTCTGAATTTCTTTATATTGGTTTGCAAAGAGCAGATTGACTCAGCACTGTGCACCTAAGGAATCCTTGATATAGGGCATTAGAATTTTGAGAAACCTTTTCAAAATGTAACTATTTTTTAACTCCACTTGCCCATTACACAGTGCTACAAGAAAGATATGAAAAAAGCAGCTGTATTTATTATGCCCTTTAGATGTTTATCTAAAGATCCCCTACCTATCTGATCACTGAGCTAATGTTAAAATCTTCACAAAACTTCACCAGCTCAGACTAATAATGGTCCAAGAAAGACTAATGCTTCTCACTGCTGGGGGTAAATACCAGTACAACCCAAATTATCAATATGACCTTTACTGAAGACTTTTGGCCACATTGCGTTTATTGGAGAAGAAGATGAAAGTATATTCATGCTTTTTAAAAGATATTCTGGATATTTTTATACAATTAATGATTACAGGTCCTCTTGATGTTTTGATTTTGCTTTTAAGCCTCACTTAGAACAGTAATTGCTTAGAAAAAGAATGTTCCTGAAATCAGTAGAAGCATTCACAGAAGAAAGACAAGAGGAACAACAGTGTTTTGTTGATACCACAAAGATTTAGTAATTATTCATTTCCAGGGTTTTTTAAGTCTCAGAGTGCTTAGTATTCTGTGCTGAGACTTTTAATTTTTATAGACCACACACAACAGACATAATTACCAAAGCTTTCCTGTTCCCCTTCTATTTGTAACAGCTGTATATCCCCCATTTTAGGAAAGTGCTTGTCACCATCTAATATAAATGCTTATCAGATCACAAACCAATTGATAATAAAATGGGACCTGCCCACAGTTCATACACCATATGAGCTGAGATACAGAGAGGCACTCACAGAATCTGCTCCATGGACACTGGTAAGTACTTCCAGATGACAATCTCATGAGAACTCATAAAGTGCCTCAGTGTCAGCACAGCTGCACATATTACATGCAGAACAAGGATTGCAAGGCAGCACAGCAAGGAATCACTTTGTAGACAGATCTCACTTACAGAACAGCAGACCTGTAAGACACTTTAGTTTGGTTCTAACAAATCATGAAATGTTTGGAATACAAGGAATAGTAGCTTTAAACAAAGTAGAATAGAATAGAATAGAATAGAATAGAATAGAATAGAATAGAATAGAATAGAATAGAATAGAATAGAATAGAATAGAAAGAGAAATAGAATATAATAGAATAATAGCATGTTATCTGGTTCATCAACCTACCAGTGAGACATTACGACTACCAGTGGTGCAAAAGCTGAATATCAGAAATGCCATGTAAAGCCAGATCCAAATCATACTTTCAGTGATTTACAATATTGCTCTTTTAGCTGGTATCATTACATTTTCAAACAGATCAGGTTGCTTTGTTTTTTAAGGTTATAATTCATGCTTTACACACTTTTGGTTTGTGTAAGTATTCCAGATTTTCTTCTTTGAAAATAAGAGAAATAATTTCCCTGTAATACAGTAAATAGAATCATAGAATGGCTTGGGTTGGAAGGGACCTTGAAGATCATCTTGTTCCAACCAGCCCTGCCATGTGCCACACTCTAGTAGACCAGGACACCCCATTCAAGCTGGCCTTGAACACTTCCAGAGATGTAGCATCCACAACTTCCCTGTTCCAGTGCCTCACCACCCTCACAGTGAAAAATTTCCTCCTAATATCTAACCTAAACCTACTCTCTTTCAGTCTACAGCCATTGCCCCTTGTCTTGTCACTACATGCTCTTGTGAATAGTCTTACCCCATCTTTTCTGCAAGTCCTCTTGACGTACTGGAAGACAACAATAAGGCCTCACCAAAGCCTACTCTCTTCCAGACTGAGCAATCTCAATTCTCTCAGCCTTTCCTCACAGGACAGGTACTCCATCCCACTAAACTCTTTGGTGGCTCTCCTTTGGATTCATTCCAACAGGTCCATATACTGCCTGTGCTGGAGACCCTGAAAGTTGAGAAATAAACTCTCCATCAAATTTGTTAAATTAGGAAGCCAACATTATTTCATTAGCAGTGCTGAATGCATGCGTGATTCTCTTCAAAGCATTCATGCCCAGTAACCTAAGAGACAAGGTTATACTCCTGAAACTATTGTATTTTCATGTTTCCTAAACTCAAGCATGTATGCTAATTATTTCCACTTGTTTGGATATGGTTCCAGATCTTCTGATAAACCTTTTCTCCTTGGGAGTATCTCAAATATGTCATCAGGTCATGATGTACTCCTCTTATCATTCTTTGCTCTGACACACAATCCTTGTTCTCAAAACCAAGGTATTAGTACGTATTAAATCACTGATAGAAGTAAACAAGAAAACATTAACTGGAACAAGTTTATTAGTCACAGATGTAGGGAGTTAGCACAAGGCCACATTAATCTCTGTTATTTGTACTAAGCACTGTATGTACAAAATTAAGCACTAACAAATATAGGGGTCATGCTCTATTGTGCTAAAGTTAAAAGAATTTCCAGCACCTTCCTCCACTGTTGCATAGATGTCTTCTTACAGGACTGTTCAGTAACAACCCCAGAGCTGGATGCAGCCCTGCAGGTGGGCTCTCAGCAGAGCAGAGCAGAGGGGCAGAATCCCCTCCCTGGCCCTGCTGCCCACACTGCTCTGGGTGCAGCCCAGGACACGTTTGGCTCTCTGGGCTGGGAGTGCCCATGGCTGGGTCCTGTCCAGCCTCTCACCCTGCAGCAGCCCCAGGTCCTGCTGGGCAGGGCTGCTCTCACCTGTCCATCCCCAGCCTGTGCTGGTACCAGGGTTGCTCTGACCCAGGTGCAGCACCAGCACTTGGTCTTGTTAAACTTCATGAGATTCCCATGGGCAAGATCAGTGGGATCTATCTCATCAGAGAAATATGCAGATGAATCTAACACCAGCAATGAGGGAGACTCCATGTCCTCCACACAGGCTCCCAGAGAGCTTCTCTATCATACGATTAAACCACANTACAAGATCAGTTCCAGATGCATCTTAGGACATGCAACATGGCATAGCAACAGGGCAGTGCAAAGCTAAAGGAATTACATAAGATATGGAAAATGAGTCATAATTTCAATAATGTCTGCATGTAGCAGCAATGACTGCTTTTCCTGCCCTTCCCATCCTGCGTACCAATCAAAGGCTTCTCCAGCAGAAGCCTTCTCTCCAGAAGGTTTCTCCTTCTCCTGCAGTCAGGTATGGATGATTTACATCACTAAGTCCCTGAAATTGTCTGTTTTTCAAGCTCTGTTATTTTTATGTGTTAATCAGGTTTTAAATCTGCATTTATCCAGTAGAACATAACCCCAAAAAGAAAACTGTTTAAACAGCAACTGAACCCCCTTCTTGGGAAACTGCTCACCCAGGAGCCTCTTTGCTTCCTTTTTACTACAAAAATCTCCCTTTTCTTCCTTTTGTCTCAGAAGACTGTTCCCATTTCTCTTGTAGCAGACTACTGGTTTATTGAGCCACTTCAGAAGACCTACTTTGAGAGGCACATGTAAGAAATGTTTTGTCTCAGTAGAAAGAACATGCAGGTCTCGTTCGCTTACATACAAGTCCTAGACCATCCTAGGGCAGCCAGTTACCCATGCATAGCCCACCCAGGAGTGCAATAGGTAGACAGCTATGTGCAGACAGTCTGGTATGGGGCATGTGGAAGAACAGAGGGTTAAGAGCAGCACAAATGCATGCCTTGCAGGTTTTGGAGACAGGGGAAATGGAAGATTCACAGGAGTACTGTGAAGGACCAGCTGAGAGAGCCACACTGGGTGATGTGAATGAGTGAAGATTGCAGGTCATAAATAATCATTATCTCCCAGGTCCCAACTGATGCTATGAATTTAGGCTGTAGTCTCTTTGTAATAATATAAACATAGGCTACACTTGCAGATGAGTGAGTATGGCCATACACACACAGAGGATGTATAAAGCTAGTGTTTAGGAGTAGGATAAATGTACCTGTAAAGTAGTTCAACATTTGGGGTTTAAATCCATTTTACTTCCCTCTTGTTCTGTACAACAACTTGGAGCCTTTCTGTAATATTGTGGGTAGTGGGATTTTTTGTGACCAAGCATTTTCTATTAGGAAAGTTATATGAAGTTGTCATGGACAGAGTAATACCCTTCACTCATAAGAAAGAAGTAGTCATATGTTTATTGATATAAAACAGAAATCTAGCAAAGCTTGATAGTAAATGTGACAGGGGTTTAACAAGAGTAGATGGCAAGGAGCACTTGATTACTTTATAGAGAATAGTGAGACAGAACTGTGAGGGAGACCTTTTAATTGGGTCATGGTACTTAGAAAAGAGCCCCTGCAATTTTAGTTGCCTCTGGATCCAGACTTAGTCCCAGGCCTGGTCAATAGTTTATATCTAAAGGATTATATATGCACAACCAATCCTTTGTATCCCTTAATTGAGGAGGAAGTGTCCTTACTCAAAAGATCCTGTTGTATAGCCCACTACTGTGCAGGAGAGCTCAAGAGGCTCTGGGCTGTCCACTATTTAAAGGGTAAGATGAGACACTTAAATACATATATGCATGCTCACTTCAAATGTTAGCTTTTTCCAAAGCTGATGTGACTCAAATTTTAAGCAGCACTATGTTTAGGTGGATGAATTGTTAAAATTAGCCTTTGTCTTTCATGTTGTTATCTGTCTGCCCTGAATCAGCTTTGAGTCAGATGCTTGTCCAGGCACATCTGTTACGACTGCTGATAGTGGTTATCACTTGATCAGGATTACAGGAAATAAAGGTCAGGACAGAGAGGAAGTGAAGGGGAGGGAGGTGAGCACACTGCCACAGAAGTTAATTAATTAACTTTTATTAAAAAATAAAGTACTGCAGAAATTGAAAGAGAAGAGCTAATCACCTTAGAGTGGGGCTTTGTTGGTTTTGGGGAGTTTCAGGGAAGAGTTTAACTGGTAACAACAGTTTCCTATCATAGTTTCTCTTATTTTCTCTGTATTTTTCAGCTCAGGGTTTTCCTTAGACATGAGTGGTATCATAGTTTCAAGAAAAGCTCCATTCCCTGTACAGTTACTGGGGCTCCAGTGGCATCATCAGCTGCAGATGCAAATCTCTTCTGCAGTGCCAAGGCATATAGGCAGCCACACATTCATCCCACTCATGCTGTTAAAGACATCATCCATTTGGATCTACTTAGACATAATGACTTTTAAAAATAAGGGGTTTTTTTATATTTAGTTTTCCCTTGACTTCTTTTTTTTAAAGAATGTTAACAAGGCTCAGAGTTAAGTAAATTTTTATTTTTCAGTATATGTAATGTTTAATTGAAACTAAAAGTAGTTTGTGAAAAAAAGGGCATTGTCTTGAAAGAATGAAAATACCTTGACTAAAATGTGCAATAATTTCTATTTGATGACAGGAACCTCTACTTTCAGCTGAGTCAGAAGACTGGTCCTAGACTGAGAAAACAATTAATATAAGATAATGTTTTATTGCTGTTACATAAATGAAATCTTTTTTAGGTGCCTCTAGGAAGCAATGTCAATGTCACCATTTCAAATTTAAATGCTATGACTTCATACATTGTTCAGCTCAGATGCATAACCAAGGATGATCTCAACTGTGTTTGTGTTTGGAGCAAAGACATTTTGGTCCCTCACAGTAAGTGAAATGTAGTTTCATCCTATTGGTAGTAAGTATGAATGTAAAGGCTCTTCCAAATTCGGTGTCATATGGAATAGCATTTTCACATACTCTTGAAAAAATGAACATCAAAATTATTCATTTTAGTGCATGTCTCCATCTTTTTCCATGTTTACCAGAACTCATGAGCAAGCCAAGAATATCATATAATGTAACTACACAAGACTCTCCAGGAAGAAGAAGTGTTCTTCTGAAGTGGGAGGTAAGGTTCCCTTTGAGTCTGGATACCTTCTGTTATGTATATGCTATTTATTTATTGCATTGCAGGAAAAAAAACAAAACAGACTTTCTCACTGTATTGAGTCTACACTCAATATGTGAAAGGCATTGGATATTTTATACTCACTGCAGAATTCATTGCATCTGTATGCTGATGATTTAGGTGCTAGAAACTAACAAGGAAGAATTACATCAATTTATAATCTTGAAAAATTACTAAAACTTCCCTTCTTTTCCAGGGAAAAATATGTTTTCATTTTAAGAGTTTCCAGCTTCATCTGTAATTCCTCACAAGATACGTGTCTCTGCCTTTTAAATTATTAAATCTCTTCCTGTCTATGTTACTCCAAAAGTATCCAATTATTTCATTAAGATAACCCAACTTCACAGTTTCATGGTATCTACACACTATTAATTTTGTGCCAGAAATAACTGACAATCTTGATATCAGAAATAATCCTTGAAGAATCCACAGGCCTTCATGTATTAAGTTTCTGTCTATATTGCAGTAATTTCCATTTCTGTGCACTCATTTTCCAATCTCTTATTAAGATTATTGCAGTAATATAATAAGTGAACCACCATTAGAAATTTCTACCAATGGATATTTAACACATTCCAAATTTGTAGCATAATTACTAGCATTTTTCTTTAAAGAGACTACATACCTAACCAACCCCTAGTAGATGAGGATACCCAGAGGCATAAATTTCAATTAAACACCTCTCATTAACTTTCAAGTTCCTGATAATGAGGGATATGTTCCACTGAAATGTAGAGAATGTTACAGCTGCTTCACTGCTGTTATTACTAATTGCATACACATAACTAAGATCTCAGTTAAGGAAAATTCTTAATCCTATACTTAAATCCTCTCAATTTAAGCATGCTCTTAATTTTAAGGAAATGCTTTGCTTCATTGCTTCCTAATGACCTAATTAAAACAGTATGATTATATCCCCATCATTAGAGGCTACATTTTGTTTATATGATTAAATTCCTCTTGATTTTCTGCATGGGACGTAACAGCATTTATAGAATAATAATGTTTTTCCTCTTGCTAGGTAGCACAAAGTGAGGATGTCCTTGGATATTTTGTTAATGTGGAAAGAATGCCCAACAGTTGCAGCCACACACCAAAGCACATCTCTCTCAAAAACAGAGAAATTCTTGTTAATATCTCCATGGCCTACTATAGAGTTAATATTTCTGCCTATAATGAAGCAGGAGAATCTCCACGAGCCATCTACATTGTCCCAGAGCTCCCTGTAACAGGTACTTACCTTATCATCTATTCACCATAATGGTGGGGAAATTATATGACCAATCTCTAAGGTTACTTTTTGACAGACTTCGGGATAGGTGAAGCATTCTCTTGAATATTTATTAGGCTAATATTTTTACATACTAGGAGTCAGAATTGTTTCTTAAGGAGATACTTCAGCAGAAGTTAACAGGCTAGCAATTTAATACTCATTTCAGCACCTCTTTCTTTGTCAAGCTAGAGAAAGTACCATGTGCTGGATCTACTGAGGAAAATGGTTTATAGACTGTCCTCAATATCAACTATGTGCAAGTCTAAGTTCTTGAGCTAAATAACCATCAAGAGACCTGCTACTGTCCTTTAGTTCAGTATTACTCTAACTGGCACATAGGAAAAAGAATAGACAGGATGTACATCACGTTACAATGTACATGTCACATTCTAATGAAGATGTAAGTTTTCT
>VZUA01069544.1:35654-57593 GCA_013401035.1 Horornis vulcanius
TCAGGCCTAAATAGACAGTATTTTCATTTAAAGAATAAAACTTACTGTATAATGTCTTCCTGATAATATAAGCTAGCTTCATGTGTTATAGTCTGGAGGTGTATTTATTGCAATATAAAAAGAACTTCTCTGACAGAGTAAGATTTTTTTTTTTAATTAAGCTGTAGCATTCACAATAAAGATGTGTGCAAGCACCCTTGTTGATCCTCAGATACCTGCAAATGATTGCTTATCCAGAGTTTTCCAACCCTCCCCTCATGCTGTTCTCCTTTTCCTTGCAAAGGGGTAACAACTTGATTTTGCCCTTATATTTTAGTCCCTTAGCTCTCTTCTGATAAAATATATACTACCACTTCAAGCCACCTTCTGACTGACAGTTATTTGTCTACTGAACCCCTGAGCCTGTATTTCATGGCTCTCTCCAGATTCCTGCTTCTGTTTGAGTGTACTTCAGTGCAGCTTCTCTGTATCTATCATGAATTACTGAGAGGATACTTGCCTTAAGTGCATTCTTAAGATGAATTTCTTCTCAGCATATATAACTTTCTGTCAGCTACTACAGTCATTTTCTTTACAGAATCACAGAATCAAATAGTTTGGAAAATATCTCTGAAATCATTGAGTCCAGCTTATGACCTAACTTGTCAATAAGACCACGCACTGAAGTGACACATCCAGTCTTTTATTAGACACCTCTAGGAACAGTGATTCCACCACCTCCCTGCACAGCCCATTCCAATGCCCAATCTCTCTTTCTGTGAGGAAATTCCTAATGTTGAGCCTAAACCTCCCCTGGCACAGCATAAGACTGTGTCCCTTGTTCTATGGCTAATTGCTTGGGAGAAGAGACCAACCCCCACCTGCCACAGCCTCCTTTCAGGCAGGTGTAGGGAGTGGTAAGGTCTCCCCTGAGCCTGCTTTTCTCCAGTATAAACTACCTCAACCATCTCAGACAGCCCAGCTCTGTCAGACAACCACAGCTCCCTCAGAATTAATGTGCCTTTTTGTATTCGTTTCCAGACAGGAGATAAAATGGAGAATGTTTATGTCTCTCATAAGGTCCACTTCTTACCTGAAAATGGCAGGTGGCCCTTTTCCCTCCTTAGTGTCAGTCTGAAGGTCTCTCCTACTTTGACAGCCTGTCTTTTAAAATGTCAAAATCTTTGGCATCCTTTCAGAAAATGCAAAATATATGAAATTTGAAATCATCTATCTATGATCTATTACTAGCCCCTTCTCCTCCACCTCTGCTCAGGCAAGCACTATCTCAGAGTTACTCTACATGTAGCAGCTACTAGTGGCTCACAGGAGGTTATTTAGCAACACCAGACTTCTTCTTGAGGCTTGAAACAGCCACTTAATTTCAAACAACCAGAAATCAGGAAAAGTCTTAAACAGCAATCAACACTGTAGTCCCCAGACACCACTGGAAAGTAGTAAATGCTAAGTTTCCTCTATTGAAATACTAGTGTAAACCTTACCATGATAAGTCACTTGTTATGATAACTGCTTAGTGAATAATCTTTAAAAAACAAACAAACAAACAAACAAACAAACAAACAAAAAAAAACAGTAAAAGGGAGGAAGAAAGAACAATAGGGGAGAAAATTGTTTTCCTGTTTACTGACCTTTAATTGTATATTTGTTCACAGACTTGCCTGGTCAAATCCATGTCAAAAGCCAGGGAACTAATGCAGTCGTCGTCACATGGACTCCAGAATACAATCCAAAATGTTTTGTGGTTGATTGGGGTACTGGTAAAGAGGACATGCAAATGAAAATAATAACTACGGCTACCAGAAATTTCACATTAGGTAACAGCAACCACACACCTTCTATGCAGGCACTCTTTCATTTCTTGGTTATTTTTGGTTGGGCAGATCCATCCAGATAAGTACAGCTCTTGATATTTGTTCAGTACTGAGTCATCATCTAATGCTTAGGAACATTAAGTCAGATAAAAGGCAGAGTTTTCATTTAGGATTCTTCTGTATACTGTTGGGCAAGAAATGCAGCTTAGCTACTGGTACAATGTTTCTCCTTGCCCACATTCCAGACAGACATATACATTACTGGCTTTAAAAAAACCTTTCATCTTATACCTAGAAAAGTCTGTCTTTCAATATAAACCACTCTGTTACAGACTCCCTAAGATTAATTTCTATTTTTATACCAATGTCTATGCTTGTCAAAGCCCAAGTTCTCAACTCCAGTGTTCTGCTCACCATGTTAGACATGATGGGCTTCAGTCAGGGGTATTTTTATGGAACAGACATTGAAAATCTTGATTAAAATCATGTAGGTAATACTTGCAAAGGCAATTCAGGTTTTTATGTACAATAGAGAACATTTAGCTTCAGGGTTCTACAAAGTCTTCTAGAGAGTGCACTGTTTACCTTGGTCCTTCTGTAACGCCTGTAGTGCCATCTAGGCAAAAAGAAACCTAGTTACATCTAGTTTTTTTGCTTGGGTTTATATATTCTAGCTGAGTGGTAAATACCTATCCCTGAAATAAGATAACTACAGCCATTTCAGTTCCTAATTTCTCTTTCAGCAGCTAAAGCTGAGGGAGATGATAAACACATCTGTCGTCTTTTGAAAGAGAACCCATTTTATGTCCCATTCTGTCTTTGAAATAGTTTCCATAAAGAATCTAGAGACATTGTAGAAGGATGTACATATTTTGTACTCAATGTAAAGCACTGTACACTTACGGTATCCTATGAATCTTAGAAAGCAAGAACTATACAGAAAATCTGTGAAGCTTCTGCCTTTCCCCTTCTTCTTTATAACTTTTCAGTAAATTTTGTCATACCTTTATTTGTTTTCCAGACAATTTTCAGCCATATAAGTTGTACAGAATAATGGTACATGCATCTGATGTGTGTCAGTGTGAAAGTTTCATAGGACATGAAAAGACTTTTGGAGTGACCCACTTCTACTCCGTTGAAGGAGGTATTCCTCCCCTTTGTATAACCTCACTCTCTATATTTCTTCTTGTTTCCTATTTGCAGCAATAAAAGGAAGACTACACAAAATTTCTTTTCCAGGTGACTGAACAGCTTTCTCCAGTTAGCACTGCTTTATTCTTAGCAGTTATGTCCTGGCAGTGAATGACCTGAATGCTGTTCCTTACTGACAAGTCCACAGAAATATTTTTATTATGTGTGACATTACCAAAAATAACAGAAAGTGAGTCTGATACCAATATGGCTCAAATTTAAATTAAATCAGATTTTCCAATCCTAATTTCATAGTGTCTTATATTACGAGTTGAAATTAGTATGGCTGTTGCTATTGCAGTAAAATATTCATAATGAGACAGTCTCAGTTTCTACCTACTTTGGTATTGTTTAAGGTGGGGGGTTTTTACTCTATGGGATTTTGCCTTTCTCTTGCACTCTTTATATCATATTTATAGCATCTAGAATGTGACAAGAACTCTCTTGGAAACAGCTAGGTTTCAGTCTTCTACATCTAATGCACAGGTATTGATGCAGAACTCAAATATCTGTTTTTTTAAGTTCCTAGGACTGGTCCTGCTAATGTGACAATTCTGAATATCACAAAGCATTCTGCACTTGTAAAGTGGAGCAAAATAGCTACAGAAGATAGTTTGGGCTTTCTCCAGGGATACAGGATCAGTTACACAGATTCATCAAGGAAAAAGTCTCCAGGTAAGTCACCATTGTCAGAACAAAGCAGCAGCTCAGTCATGAGAGAAAAGCTCCATTCAGACTATTAAATCTACTGAGTTATTTACAATTTCTGTGCAAATGGAGTGATCTGCTCTCAAAGGTCAGCTCCTGGTTAGACTTTTAATGTTCTAGATGCTCCCACAAACACTTAGAGTTGTCTAGATATTATCTCAAATTAAATATTGCTATTTCCTTTAAAATTGCATTTCTAAGACTACAGCAGAATTCTCTAAGAACACTTAACAGAAGAATACATTTTCAGTATTACAATTTCAGTCACAACACTTTTATGTCTCAATGCACTTCATCCAAGGTTGAATCTGAGCCTTTCTGTAAGATGTAAGACATGCCATATTTCATTTTTCAACTCAATTAGCTGTAGCTGTGATCTCCACCTGTTTCCAAAGACACCATTATAAATTTAATTTTGGAAACACTTTCTTAAATTGGTAGTTTTTATGTCTAAGTTTGGACTTGACAAGCTTAAAGGTCTTTCCAAACTTAACAAACTACAACTGATGAAACTTCTACACATTGGAATAAATTAATAGTTGTGAATTCAAACCACTTGAATTTTCCATTAAAAAAAATTGCACGTATTCTTTTGATAAATGTTTTCTTGCTGGTCAAGAGTGGCAAGTCTCTTTGCCATAAGTAATAATAAATTAACTTTGTACATACTGATTTTCAAGTAAAATTGAAGACAAGCTAGGGAAGACAATTATCACCTAAGAGCTGAAAGGGAGGTGGTAAGAGTTCTATAATACATGTTGACCCATGCCTTTATAGAACCATAAAGAATCTTCTGGAGATTCTATTCCACTTCATATACCCATCTGAAATCACAAGAGGAGGCAGAATGGGAACATCCAGGACTGAACCTAATTTCTTTCTTTTTTCCTCTGCCTTAACCAGTCAATCCAGCAGTGACATGGCACTCAATCGCCATGTTTTCCAGGCAGGAAATATAATTTTACTGGAGAATTTGGGGGAAGGAAGTACGTAGGCTACAGCATCACATCCACTTCTGTGAAGGTCTTAAATCCACAGTGGCAAACTTGAAAAGTAATTCCTGGCCGTTAAGGCAGCATCCTTTCAACATGACTGTTTGTATATTATTCTGGCCAAGGGAAAAGTCCATCAGGAAAGAAGGGCTGAGCTGAAAGCCCCACAAAGCAGGTAAAGCAGAAAGCACAGCCCTGTTTCTGTACTGAATGATAAGTAATAATGCTGGCATAAACCAAGCTGAACAACTACTGACAAATGGAGTGAAAGTTTATGGTAAGGGCTAGTCCTAATGTTGACTGTTACTGTGAACACAGAAACAACTGTTCAGCATGTTGGATATATTTTCTTCTCATGAAGTATACACCATCTTCTGTATTCATCACCTGTGATGGTTTGACCCTGGCTGGATACCAGAGCCATTGGATGCCAGAGCCACTCTATCTGTGCAAGTGGACAGGGGAGAGAAAATGTAACAAAATATTCAGGGGTTGAGATAAGGACTAGGAGAGATCACAGACTACCGTATCTGCGAAACAGGCCTGACCTGGGTAAATTATTGAAATTTATTACTGATGAAATTCAGAGCAGGATAATGACAAGTAAAAAAAACCTCTAAAACACCTCTCTCCACCACTCCCTCCTTCCCAGGCTCTAGCTCTTCCCCACCAGCAGCACAGGGAGGTACAGACTGAGAGTTACAGTCTCGGATGGACTTATGCTGGAGAAGCTTGAGTCCATCCCATGGGCTACAGTACTTCACTGCTCTAGCATCCACACTGTTCACTTCCTACAGGATGAAGTCCTTCAGGCACAGCCTGCTCTGGCATAGATCTTCCACAGGGTCACAAGTCCCACCAGGAAACCTGCTGCAGCATGGGCTCCTCTCTCTGTAGGTCTGGAAGTCCCTGCCAGGACCCAGCACTGGCCTCCCACAGGGTCACAGCCTTCTTTTGGGCACTCACCTACGTTTTTTGGGCACTCACCTGGGCCTCCTCCAGGGGCTGCAGGTGACCTCTGCCTCCCCAGGGACCTCACCATGGTCTGCACCAGGGGCTGCCAGGGAACCTCAGCTCTGGCCCCTGGAGCACCTCCTGCCCCTCCTTCTGCACTGACCTGGGTGTCTGCTTGGCTGTTCCTCTCACATATTCTCACTGCACTCTTCTCTGGCTGCAATCATATTTGCACAGTAACCTTTATTTCCTTCTTAAATCTACCACAGAGGCATTACCACCGTTTCTAGTTGGCTCAGCCTTGGCCAGCAGTACATCCATCCTGGGGCCAGCTGGGATTGAGTCTGTTGGACATGGGAAGCTTCTGGCAGCTTCTCACAGAAGCCACCCCCGTAGCACCCGTGCTACCAAAACCTGGCCATACAATACATCCTTGGAGTGTTAAAATCTCATGATTTTAACCTCTGGATTTAAAATGTACATTAATATTTTTGAGAAATCTTATACCCATCCAAAGAACATCTGCACAGTCTGGTTTCCTCCACATGAGGATCAGGGCACTGAAATTTTGCCTTTTCCCCAGTCAGCTACACTGGTTCATGCTCAGCCATAAGAGTTCATCTAATCAGCTCCTCAAACCTCTTTCATTTCAGCTGTTACTCTCAACTCTTCTATCACAAGTTACCATCTTACTGGGCTGAAGGAAAAGACCACCTATCGTGTGCAGATTTCAGGATTCACTAATGCTGGAGAAGGACCTCTGACTCTTTCACAACCTTTCAGCACTCCAAAATATGGTACTGTGGAACTATCTATGCACCTGCATTACCCAGCACAAGTCTTTGCTTTATGCTCTCTCTATGCTCACTCACAAGATCTATTATTCAATCTTCAGTTACTGAGAGCAAACACAAAAAATTATTCCTCTGTAAGAGGTAAACTTTGTGTCACAGAACTACTCTGTCTGTATTTCATTACCTAGTATACAGAGAGAAGACTTAGCTAGGGTTCTTCATCTCTGAAACATTTTCTGATATTTTTGTGCTAGCTATGGGCACATATCTTTGTTTATTGAAAATCATTGTCTCGATTTCAGCAGTTGAAATTTCTGCCTGTGACTAGTAATGTTCAATCTCTGCTCTTGGCAAAATCCTGAACAATCACATAAAATTGGCTTCCTGAGCCATTAACTGCAAAAATGAAAGATTAAGTACCTTTCAATTGATCCTAACGTGGGTGAATACTAATCAAAGTATCTTTTGCTTTCTGATAATTTAAGTATATTTTAAATAACATATCTTTTAGTTCACTGGCAAAAGTTTGCTTTTCTCAGAAGTGCCTGGGTAGGCTAAGACCGATGCAGTAACATTTAAAAAGTTTAAAAATCTTAAAATCACATAGGGTTGGCTAAACTTGGACTTTCAAACATTTTTAATACTTCATCAGTTAAACTAAAACTAACACTGCAGCAGGCTTTTTATTTTTGTTTGACCACAACTTCCCTTAATGAATATTTCTAAGTAGAAAAAGAAAAAACCTGTTAAGATGGTATCAGTAATCTGTGATATTCAGAGGCAGAAGTATGGAAATTGTTTCTCACCACAGCAGCTTTTTGTATTATGCGAAGGAGTTATAAAATCATACAACTGAATAGTCAAAAGTGTAAAGCAGATATAAAAACAAAAGGAATTTAAAATCTTCCTTGAAATCAACAGGATTTACAACCCTCCTCCCCCCACTGAAAACTTCCTCCTGTCAACACAAAATTAAAGTCTCTCCCCAGTGCTTTTCTTCAGAACTCTATTTATCCTATCAAATATATATTTGGAGAGTAATCAATTTTTCAGTAAAGTAACAAAAAAGCAGAGTGAAATTAATAGATTTTAAAAATTTGAGTGATTACACTGAATTTAAACATTACATTCACTATTTTTGTACTCCCCAAACATTTCACAGGTTATTTAATCCATTAGAAGGATCTCAGGTTTCTTTGCTATAAATAACGATTTTCAGCAACAAAGCAATTCACAGCTTTCCAAATTAGTTTTTAATATTAGGTAGCTGTTTGGTTAAACAAGCAAACAAAAAACTGTTGGGAGATGGGTAGGAAAATAAAAATCAAGTGGCTTTTTTTGCAAATATGGTTTATCAATATCAGTAACAAAATCATGAACTGACCACACTCTACTGGCACTATTTTTAAACTTTTGATGTCTCCATCTATAAAGAAGACCTCTACACTGACTCACTCTTAACAACACAGTCAGTTTTGGTTCCTGTGTTAGCCTGAGCATTTTATCAACCTTCATTAACCTTTCAAACACTTTCTCCTCTTTAGGCAGGTGGCATATTGATAGAAAGTATCTTGAGCAAGTGTTAAGAGGCAACAGGAGACATAGATTTGCATCAAGGATTGACAAATGGCTGATTACAGATAAAGTGGTCTTAATGATCTTAAAAGGTAAAGCATGGACACCAGCTAAATACACAAACTGTGTCTTTGCTGTCAGGACCGGGTGTGACCTCCCCAAAAACCCCTAAAAAAAACCAAAACCCAACCAAATAAAAATGCCCTAACAAAACAAAAACCCAAACAGACAAAACTAAACAAAAACAACAAAATAACACACAAAAAACCCAACAAAAAAGGCACCCCCCAAAAACCCGAAACTAACCAACAAACCAACCAAAAGACACTACTAGTAAATCCTGAAATAGATTAAAAGCCACTTTCACTCAAATAGTTTCTTATTAAGTCAGACATGCGTGAGGGTCCTGACCTGTTAAACAAACCAGAGCTCACATAATAGCATGGGGTGAAGAAAACACTTGACAGGTTGGAGAGATGGGCAGAGAAGAACCATCTGAAATCCAGCAAAGGCAAATGCAGGGCCCTGCTCCTGGGGAGGAACAACCCCAGGCACCAGCACAGCCTTGGGCTGACCTGCTGGGGAGCAGCTCTGAGGAGAAGGACCTGGGGGTCCTGGTGGACAACAAGCTGTGCATGAGCCAGCAGTGTGTCCTGGTGGCCAAGAAGGCCAATGGGACCCTGGGGGACATTGGGAAGAGCATTGCAGGTGGAGGGAGGGGATCCTGCCCCTGTGCTCAGTCCTGGTGAGGCCTCACCTGGAGTGCTGTGTCCAGTTCTGGGCTCCTCAGGACAAGAGAGACATGGAACTCCTGGAGTGGGTCCAGAGGAGGATTGCAAAGGTGTTTAGGGAACTGGGACATATTACTAATGAAAAAATGACGAGAGAGCTTGGTCTTTTTATTATGGAGAAGAGGCAACAGAGAGGGGATCATCAATGTATACAAATACCCTAAGGGCAAGTGTCAGGAGGATGGGGCCAGACTCTTTTCTGTGATGCCCAGTGACATAAGAGGCAGTGGGCATAAACTGAAACACAGAGATTTCCACCTGAACACAATGAAGCATTTCTTTACTGTGATGGTGGTAGAGCAGAGGAACAGACTGTCCTGAGAGGCTGGAGAGTCTTCCCCCATAGAGAGACTCAAAACCTGCCTGGATGCAATCCTCTGTCACCTGCTTTAGGTGAACCTGCTTTAGCAGGGGTTTAGAATAGATGATCTTTAGAGATCCCTTCCAATCCCAGCAATTCTGTGACTCTATGATACCTAGATATCTAAAAAATACAAACCTGAAAAGCTCACACTCCCCTGAAGAATACCAGGTTCAGTTTTAACTAGATTTTTCTTAAATTCCAGAACATGTGTATAGTTGGCTTTGATTTCTGTTTGAAATATTTCTCTCATGAAGTTAGTAAGGTCTTTCTGTACTTAACACTATAAATCTAATTCAAGCTTTCTGTTTCCCATCAGATAAAGGAGAATTTGAAGGTTTTGTTATTGGTCTTTGTTTCAGCATGATACTCATTCTGGTTTTTGCACCTCTCGTTTGTTCTCTGGTGATTAAAAGGTAAGAACAAAATATTGCCTGGAGTTGTTAGCAGCACTCTTGTTTTGCTTAGCTTAGAGTTTCATAGCACTGGGCCTTTTTTGTCATTAAAGGCAACACAACCCAAAAAACACACAACACAAAAGTCATCACACTAATTTCACAGTGAGGGCAATTACAATCCACTATAAGCTGATTAAAATGGTATAACAAGTTTGTAAAAAATCTATACTCTTAAACTTTTGATTCCTTTCTCTGACTACTTCCTGTCATAAACACACTTAGAAAGAGCCAGGATCATTTCTCACACTAGGAAATATGCTCTAGATATATAGATAAAGTATGCATTTGATTATTTTTATCTAAGTTGTTTCTTGCAGACACATTTGGATATTAAATGTATAAAGTATGCATATAAGCACATAATGACAAAAAGCAATATATGAATGAGAATGAACAAGACAAAAACAAGGGTGCCTTTAAGATCTGGCAGTGGCCCTCTTCTTTTAGGAGAAATTGCTTTCTGCAATAATAAGGTATTCACCCCCACATAATGATCTGAGGCACAGTATCAGGGGCATATACCATGACTAAAAGGTTTGCATAATAATGGGTTCTAATATTAATTTCCTGACAAACTTAATGAATACAACCACTCATGTTACTATTTGGTGTCCTAGAACACTACCCTCCCTTTTTCTTCTCTTCACAAAGCAATCTTAAAAGCACAGCTGCTAAAGGACAGATGGCACAACCAGTGGCTTGAAAGCCACACAGCATGACATAGCCTGCTTTAGCTTAAACTCTTGTCCTTGCCACTGGGAAATAGACTCTGCATGAAGCCTCCTGTGCTTTTACCTTTTTCAGATTGTGTTTGAAGTTGCATTGTGTCTGATACAGCAGTTTTGACAGGAACTTCTGAGATCTACATGGGAATTTTGACCTAGAGCAAATTTCATTGTGTTCAACATAAGACCACACTTCATTGTCTGGGCCCAATACAAAAGTACAGGGAAAAACAAAACAAAACAAAACAAAACAAAACAAAACAAAACAAACAAACCCACAAAAAAACCAACAACAACCAAAAAACTCAAACAAAACAAAAAGCAACCAAGCAGCACACAGGAGCCCAGTGTAGCATTACAAAAAAATGCTTTAATTTGTACATTTGTAGTAATATTGAACACTTTGAACCTAGATGAAGGGTCCCAGTGATGCCCTCATTTCAATTGCCTTCTTGACTGTAAGAATGGACTCCCAGCCAGCCAAACACCCATCTTCACAGGATCAGCAAGAGATTCAGTAATTTTATAGCCACAGCCTTTACCTCCAACCACAGCCTGTGCAGAGGCAAAGTACCTTAAAGCTAATTTAATTTCAAAACTGAAAAATACTGAAGCCAACACCAAGGCAGAGAGATGGACTATTCAAACTCTCAGCCTCTCTTACAGATTTGTTGAGGCTTTTTTTTTTTTAATGGAGGTGAGATACTGTATGTAATAGCTCCCAGAATGAGCCAAACTCAAAACAATCAGGACAGAGCAGGAGTTGTGTTGTCTCCTCAGAGCTTCTTCCAGATTATCAGCGCCATTGCACATGGCTGAACGCAACAGTATCTTGTTTTTTGTTTTCAGGAGAAAGGAAACTTTTAAATTGAAACCCAGGAGCAAATACTTACTGAAACAAACGTCATCCTGTATGTCCCAAAGCCCTTAAAGAAGATGGAGGTTTTGTGGAAATGATAACAAATTGGATGTATAGAAATATTAAATGTATAGATTACATGTACAGAACAACATTGCCAGCACTTTCACAGTTCCTTTGTCATTAAACAAAGATGCTAATTATCCTTAACTCTGCATTTTAGTGTAGACTACCAAGTTTGGTCATCAGCTTTTAATTAGCATTATTCTCAAATGTCTCTGTAGAACACCTTTTTTGATGGTCACAAAAATGTTAATACGTTGTGAATGAACAGTAATTTAAATGCATAGGAAATGCCAGTCATTTTACCTGATGTTAAATGTAAAATACTTCTTTACAGGCTGAAAATATCTTACTGGCCCAGTGTACCAAGCCCAAGAAACAGCAGTGCACTCCAAGATATGGCAAGTACTCTTCTGACAGCATGAAAAAATACACAAGGGAGATCTTTGATTAATCTGTAATGCTAGTTATATGTCCTTTCACACTTCTCTCTAGAAAATGTCTAATATCAATTGCTTAGAAGCAAGAGTAATATTGAAAATATAGGATGAGGGCTGGTTTTATTTGGGCATAGGCTGTATACACTTCTAAATTTAATAAAGGTCTCAGACTTTTTTTGAGTACATTGTAGAGCATTTTTAAAGGCATGGTTCTTAAAAGAAAAAATCAGATCTGAGTGGGGGTAGATGGAGTCTGAAGAAAGAAATTCAGTTTTTTTACCCAGTCAGTTTTCACCAACTCAAACTGATTATTAAGTACAAGTTACACAAAAAATAAAGTAGTGAATTGTGGCCTAATTCCAGGGAAGTGTTATGACAGAGGCCATGTAACATGGTGTTTTCTGAGGTCTGCTCCTCACTCCTCAATCCCTGCTTGCCTCCAGAGCAATCCAGGGGCTCTGACTGGCAGCTGGTAGCTGTCTGAGGAACACCAACTGTTCAACAGGCACCAAGGTTCAGCAGCATGCTCACATCTTGCCCACAGCTTTGGTAGGTATAGCTGAATTTCAGCACTAAAGAAGCAGGGAAATCATCTGTTAAGAAAAAACTATTAGAAGCAGCTGCTGGAGACCAAATTATGCACTTCTGCCTATTAGTGGACTTGTGTCTTTGCCTACTTGCCTTCCCTCTTTTAGTAAGGTTTCTGCTGCAGTTTGGTGACATCTAATACTAAAAGTCCTCCTTTTAGAACACCTAAGTTTATCTCCTAAGTATCAGACTGCCTACAACTTCGTTTTTGTAGCAGGAATTAGTACTGCTTTCCTTTGTAAATCTCTTTCTCTGGAGGATTTGAACCTAATTTGGGACTTGACAATATAGTAGTTTCTCTCATGAGCTTTAACAATCAGACTTCTATCTTATGAAACTTCAGGCATTGGCTAGTAGGTATTGACAATCCAGACACTGTCCAGAATGGGGATACAGAGTGAAGTGATCAGAAACAACTTTTCAGAAGACCCTGATAGTCTGCTGATAATCAGAAGTTTTGCTAAACATCAGCATTGCTTCCTGCAACAGAGCAAGTATGAATTTTCTTATTCCATATCAGGGATTCCTCACTTGCTTTCTTCCTTTCTTCCACCTAAATGTAGGTAAAGAAGTAATGAGTTCAGAGCTAGTCATCAGGTAGTCATTTTGCAATGAAGAATTGCTAGTGAAATACAATGAGACTGCATGCTACATAAAGGACAAGTAGGTTTTATGAACCACAGTGCAATTTTGACATAAAATGCTTAAAAGCAAAATATAGGAATTCAAAATGGCTTTTCCTGCAGAGGCAGTGCAACTGTCAAAGAAAATGAAGTCTGTATTAACCACGCCTGGTAGAGAATACTGTTATGTTGATAATGTGTCAGACACATGTCAGACACATAACCAGATAATGGCCTGGGAGAAAGCAGAAAATGCACTATTTCCAGAGACAGTACAATAAACAGATATACTGTCTAGAAGTAATTTGGTATTCTGAACAATTAATGAACTGTGGAGAAAGGTATTCCCCAAATAGGCATGGCAAAACAGGGGCAGGGAGCAAATCTTGCTATATTCTGTACATTCATTCAATTTCTAGTTGTTCCAAGACTGAACTGCACCAGCTTAGTTGAGCAACTTAGCAACTCTTGACAAAAACACAAAAATAACCCAAAAAGGTGCAAGACAACTTGCTGTCCAGACAGAGGATTATTTAACAAAATATAAGTAAATGATAACTCCCATGGTACAGAGCAGCAGGAGGAACTGGAGACACTCTCATTAGAGAGACCAGGAGAATGAATTATGCATAACTCAAATGTCAGTCACCCAAATCAGTCTCCTGTTCTTTGCATATAGGCAAGATTCTTTGAAGATGCTTCTTCTTCTTTTTCACCTGCCTCTTTCTGACAGAATCATAGCCTTGCTATGTTGCTTAGAAAAGACCTCCATGATTATCAAGTCTAACCATTAACCAGCAGCACTGTGTTCACCACTAATCCATGTCCCCAGGTGACAATTAGAGATATTTTCCAAACGCTTTCAGGGATGGTGAATCCACCACATCCCTGGACAGCCTGACTACTCTTTTAGAGAAGAAATTCTTCCTAATATCCAATCTATACCTTTCCTGGTGCAACTTGAGGCCATTTTCTCTCATCCTTTCACTTGTTACCTAGGCAAAGAGACCAACTCCCACCTGGCTACAGCCTCCTTTCAGGCAGGTGCAGGGAGTGAGAAGACTCCCCTGAGCCTCCTTTTCTCCAGGACAAACAAACAACCCCAGCTCCTTCAGCTGCTCCTCAAAGGATTTGTGCTCCAGACCCTTCCCAACACCATTACCCTTCTCTGGACTCTCTCCAGCCCCTCAGTGTCCTTCCTGAACTGAGGGACCCAGAACTGGACACAGCACTCGAGCTGTGTCGTCAGCTGTGCCCAGCACAGGGGGACAATCCCTGCCCTGCTCCTGCTGCCCACACCATTGCTGCTCCAGCCCAGGATGCCATTGGCCTTCTTGGCCACCTGGGCACAGCCTGGCTCATGTCTAGCTGCTGTCACAGCACCCCCAGCTCCTTTCCAGCCCCTCTGCCCCAGCCTGTGGAGCTGCCTGGGGCTGTTGTGACCCAAGGGCAGGACCCGGCCCTGGGCCTTGTTGAACCTCCCACCATCGGCCTCAGGCCATGATCCAGCCTGTGCAGATCCCCCTGCAGAGCCTCCCTGCCCTCCAGCACATCAGCACTGCCAGCCAGGCTGGTGTCACCTGTGCACTGCCTGAGGGTGCACCTGATCCCCTTGTCCAGGTCATCAGTGAGGATATTAAACAGGACTGGCACCAGAACTGAGCCCTGGGGAGCAGCACCTGTGACGGGCCACCAGTGGATGTAACTCCACTCACCACCACGCCCTGGGCCCAGCCCTACAGACAGTTCTTTGCCCAGTAAACAGTGCACCTTTCCAAGCCAGGAGCAGCCCATTTATATAGGAAAATTCTGTGGGAAGTGATATCACAGGCTTTGCTAAAGCCCAGGTAGACATAAAACCTATTTTAGATTTGGTAGCTTTGGAATTTGGGCTGCTCTTCATTGAAAAAATATGATAATGAAGGTATGTATCATACTGGTCTTTATTCAAAACAAGGCAAAAGTTAACCATGCGGTGATGTCTACTTATCCCATTACAAGAGAAAAATAGAGATATTTTATTTGGAATTGCTGAGACTTCAAAGAACAACATTCTTGTTTCCTTGTCAGATCACAAATTGTAAGAAAGAAAATAAAAACCAATACACACTTACTTATTTCTTGCAAAAAACCCCACAGTGTAAACAAATTTAGAACAATTGGGTGCAGAGGGCCGAGGGGAAGGAAGGAAAAAATCTAATAACTATACCAGCCTGCCCATAATTTAAAAAACATTATGGCAAATGTGGGCAAACACAGAACAATCTAGGTGGAAAATAAGGAAGCTTGGTGTTACCAACTGTTCTGCATTTAACCGTCCAGAATTTGCAAAAACTTGTTACCCCAGGTATACTCAGATCACAACATGGCATATAGTTTAATAACAAACTCTTCATAGCAGCTGACAGCTTAATTTGTCTGGCTGCTGTTCAAGTTGCTGCCTTTTTATGGTAATGTATTTGCTAATTTTTTTGAAAGCTATGTTCTCAGAACAGCACATCATGAGGCTTATGTTTTATCATCACTGCTTTTGGTCCCAAGTAAACACAAAAGCAAGAAAAACTTTGATTAAATACTATGGGACTGGAGAAGATGGTCCTTTAAATCAGGGAAATAAGTATTTCCATCCATATTTCTAAAACCAAAGATGAGATAAAATGGATTGATTAACATATTGTTCTTGCTTTGTCTCACAGACTAATTGGAAACCTGTTTCAAGGTCACTGCTTCAAGCCCTGTCAGACAATGATACCACCAGCCTTTTTGTCATAGAGCATGAGTCAAAGGCTCCTCTGATGCTGGATCTCTTCACAGATGGTGAAGAAGACAACAAGCATAACACTTGCCAGTCAGAAAAACCTAGCAATAACATGAGCCTGAGGCATGAGGAAATCCCTGCAGAGGTAGTTGCAAGTGAAGAAGACACCATTTCCACTGAAGTACCACTCTTAAGTGACTATGCCAGCATGGAGTTTAATCAGAAAGCCCTGATGAGTCTGGCAGTGAGTGTGCCTGAAAGAACTGCTGATCCTTGTCTGGAAATGGAACTAAGCAGTAAGCCAGCACAAAATAAGCATAAGGTTTTGTTTGCCTCCCAGGACTACCTCAAACAAAGCCAGGTGGTACTTTTGTCATCTGGACCAAATTTCATAGGACAAGCCAATTAAACCTGAGGCATCTTCATTATATTTTCCTTACCATAAAAATCAAGTTCCAAATCTTGTAATTACTTACAGTGGAACCATATGGGACAGTGAGCTTGTGACAATAGTTATCTCCACTACGGTAAGTTTTTTTGGTGAAATAGATTGATTATATGATTAGATTAGCTATTTCACCTCAATCATTTAGTGGAAAGTCCCACCATCTTCACACAGGAAAAAACTTCAGAGACTTATATGAAAAATGATTCACTAAAGTACCTCTTGCTTGGTATTTTGTTCCAGGGCACTCAAGAGCCATTCCAGGCTTCCACTCTAAGCACAATGTCATTGCAGATATCAGAAAAATTCTCTACTCACTATGACTAGCTTCAGATCTGATTTTCAGATCTCATGAGTTCTTCAGAAAAAAAAATTCCAGCAAAAGTATCTACCATTCCAAAGAAGCTCTCCAGTTGATCAAAGCTGCCCAAAGAAATTAGTGCAAATCTTTCAAATTAGGAATCAAAAATGTGTTTGCTGGTCTATGTAAAACACCTTTAGTGCTTTACATTCTAAGAACGTTACAACTTTAGTCATTGTAGATAAATAGCGTTTCATAAGTGAAGAGGATAGTAAGTTTCATTAACAGTATTGGAGTTGTTACTAGTATTAAATTAAGGTTTTTCCTCCTACAATTGCCTACACATTCAGAAAAACCCATCTATAGTTTGCTATGAGATGTAGGTGCAGATATGTTTTCACTGCAATGACAATAACTGTTAAACAGACTTCAGGAGCTGAACAGGTATTTCAAGTAGCCATACCTCCAAAAGACTGCATGGAAGAGGAGCCACTGGAATACAGGGGATAAAAGGGTCTCCCTCAATATGCTTTCTATGCAACTCCATCATGTATCTCCTCTGTGCAAGGAGTCAGAACCATTTTCTGGCTTTTCAGGGTTTCTCAGTCATGTGCTCTGCAAGCATTAATGGTTTGCACTTACTGTAGAAGACCCAGTTTATTGTTGTTGTCTCAAGTTTAAGGAGCATTTTATTAAAATTGCTTTGTGGAAAAAGAAATTAAGAGTTAAGAAATTAAGAAATTAAGTTAAGACTGCCAGGAACAAACCTGTCATTCACTGTGTGTTATGCACTGTTTCTTTTTCTTAGCAGTTAAAATTCATTGTTCTCCCACAAAGCAATGTGCATTTATGGTTGTTAAATCTTATAATTGAAACAAGGGGTAAGAACATCACTCCCTAGAGATTGCACAAGTTTGGACAGTCTTTTAAATATCTTTCTTCTTTTTTTGAACTTTAATCTGGTGACTTTGCCTGATTTGAATTTAAGAGAATGCAAGTGATCCTGATATTAGTGGAGCTATTTTTATGTCTAATATCTAGTAGTGGTGTTGAAATCCTGTTACAGACAATGAAGTTCTGATACATAATGTTCATCAAGTAGTCATAATTTGTCCATTTCCAGAATATAAGGATTATCCATGCTCATTGATCCATGATCCAATACTTAGAGTATTTCTTTCATTTTCTGGTCAAAGTAACTTATTTTCTGGGTGCAGTTTGTACCTTCAGTAGCTTTATTCATCATTGAATTCCTCTTTTCTTACTGTGCACCTACCAAACCAATATGTATTATTCTGTTATGGATAAAGTATGTATAAGAAAGTAAGCAGAACCACACCAAATGCTTGCAAGCAGTTTCAGTGTATGAAACAGCCTTGATACATGAAACTCAACAGATAGCTTGGGCTTTGGTTATCAACTCCACTGTACTAGCCATTGTCTGACATCTTGCTAAAGAAAATTCATATAGCAGAACAGGAGAATTGTACTAGAAGCACCCCTGGATATTAAACAGAAGGTATAGATATATTCTACTTACAATTACAAAGCTCACAATATATGTACTTCTTAGTTGATTTCATTAGGGCAATATTTGCACAATGGCTGTAAACAGTACATTTGGGAGGAGATACATGAAAAATCCTGGTGTGGAGATTAGATACAAATTAAGAACTCTTCCCATCATGATGTATCCTTTGACAGCAAAGAAAGAGCATATTATGTGGAGAGAAACAGAAGAGTACATTTGCTAAACAGTTTCATGCAGCCAAAAAGGAGGTTTAGTTGGAATAATGTACTTACTCTGGGATGCAGATTAGGAGACATACCATGCTCAGGTCTTCAGGCTAGGGAAAAATAGATTTCTGTAGTTTGTGGGGGTTTTTTTTGTTGTTTTTTTTTTTTGGTTGGCTCTTCTGTGGAGATTTTTAGTTCAGTTAGAAGGGTCCTACAGTAATCATCTAGTTATACTCACTGACCTCTTCAGGCAGTATAAAAAAATATGTGTGCATATACTGGTATATAGTGACTGCAGAAGCCTTCCTATAGAAATAAACACATAAGATAGTTTGTTCCATGTGCTATAGTACTGTTCAAGTGGTTTGTGTAGTGTTTTTAGCTTCAATATATGTTATGTTGAGTGAAATTGCAGAGATGAAGACTCAGGACCACAAAGGACAAGGTATTTTATGATTACATTTTTGCTTTTTTTCACAGTCAGCATAGCTCTGGATGATCACTGTCAGCATTAGTGAGAATTTAGACATGGTAAAAGCTTAGACAAGTGTAGACCTGGAGGCACATCAGCATAGTGGTTTATAGCATGGGATATTAGACTGCAAGGTATACAGTGCTTGAGTGTTCTATATTTACAGAGAAGGGAAAGTAATACTCAGTCTATAATATAGCACAAAGCTAGGTTAGTACACATGTATTTTTCTGGTATCCAGAGTAGATGTTTTTTCTTGCATGGACATGAAGATTTTTTATTATTTTTAATTTTTTAATTATATTTTTTATTTAATGGCTAAAGTCAGGCTACAGTGTAGCAGTTAGCTCTGGAAATTAGTGGTGTCAGAGACAAAACAAACAAGTACTCACCCTGGAACAGGAGATTGCAGAAACCACAATATTGTAGAGGCTTATTCTGTATTAGTTAACAAATGAATAATAATACCTACCAAACATCTACAAATTCCCCCAGAATCTAAGCCTTTGTGGTACTGTGACAACCCTCAAAGCCACTTTTATGGCACAATAGTATCTGCACTTGGGCAGAGTTGTCTGGAAAGCAGGAACACAGGGGCATCCTGTCAACCTGAGTCAACCACAGTTACTGCTACAAAGGCTGTCAAATAATGAAGCATTTCAAGAAGACCTCTAGTGACAGAAGATACTCTTGACTCTGTGTCACAGGCTCTTGGTTTGCCTGTTTCTCTCTCAGTGCCACTGTATGTCTGCTGCCTGAATGATGTTAAATGTGATCTGTTACAATGTTGGTGGAATTTGTATGCACCTGGGTAATAAAATTTGTGAAAGCTTACACCACTCACTTCTGAGCATTGTTCATAGAAGACTGCTAAGACAAATCACTCCATACCAGTGGTGTTGGGGTGGAAACAATTTTATCCTCATACCTATTTCAATTCTACAGCAGTAGCACCAGTTTGATAATAAAACTGAAGAAATCTGCTATGCTAGAAATGGTCATTCCCATTACCCATCCTCAGAGACCTCTCCAGTGCTTCCCAGAATCACAGGATCACTAAGGTTGGAAAAGACCTTTAGGATTGAGTCCAACTGCAAACTTAATACTGCCAAGCCCACCACTAAACTTGTCCTTAAGAGCCTCCTGGGATGGTGACTTAACCAGTTCCCCTGGGTAGTGTGTTCCAAGGCCTGACAACTCTTCCTGTGAAGAAATGTCCCCAAATATTCAATCTAAACCTCCCCTGGTGCAACCTGGGGCCACATTCTCTCATCCTGTCAGTTGTCAACTGGGAGAATATACCAACCCTCATCTCACTGCAACATTCTCTCAGGCAGCTGTAGAGAGTGATAAGATCCCTTCCCTGAGCCTCCTTCTCTCCAGACTAAACAGCCCCAGCTCCTTCAGCCACCTCTTGTAAGACCTGTGCTCTAACTTCCTTCTACAAAGCCTTCCCCAGGCAAACTTGTGGGCTTATTACTTTACAAAAATGAACCCACAAGGGAAGTAATCTGTATTTGTTGACATGGTAGATGCAGAAGGACAAAGAAAAGTCCTGAAGAATGATAGACAAAGCTACAGCTGGCACTGAGAGGGAAATAAATTAAATAGGTTCAGGTTCTTACTGGAGACACTGGCAAGCTNTATTTTTTATTTAATGGCTAAAGTCAGGCTACAGTGTAGCAGTTAGCTCTGGAAATTAGTGGTGTCAGAGACAAAACAAACAAGTACTCACCCTGGAACAGGAGATTGCAGAAACCACAATATTGTAGAGGCTTATTCTGTATTAGTTAACAAATGAATAATAATACCTACCAAACATCTACAAATTCCCCCAGAATCTAAGCCTTTGTGGTACTGTGACAACCCTCAAAGCCACTTTTATGGCACAATAGTATCTGCACTTGGGCAGAGTTGTCTGGAAAGCAGGAACACAGGGGCATCCTGTCAACCTGAGTCAACCACAGTTACTGCTACAAAGGCTGTCAAATAATGAAGCATTTCAAGAAGACCTCTAGTGACAGAAGATACTCTTGACTCTGTGTCACAGGCTCTTGGTTTGCCTGTTTCTCTCTCAGTGCCACTGTATGTCTGCTGCCTGAATGATGTTAAATGTGATCTGTTACAATGTTGGTGGAATTTGTATGCACCTGGGTAATAAAATTTGTGAAAGCTTACACCACTCACTTCTGAGCATTGTTCATAGAAGACTGCTAAGACAAATCACTCCATACCAGTGGTGTTGGGGTGGAAACAATTTTATCCTCATACCTATTTCAATTCTACAGCAGTAGCACCAGTTTGATAATAAAACTGAAGAAATCTGCTATGCTAGAAATGGTCATTCCCATTACCCATCCTCAGAGACCTCTCCAGTGCTTCCCAGAATCACAGGATCACTAAGGTTGGAAAAGACCTTTAGGATTGAGTCCAACTGCAAACTTAATACTGCCAAGCCCACCACTAAACTTGTCCTTAAGAGCCTCCTGGGATGGTGACTTAACCAGTTCCCCTGGGTAGTGTGTTCCAAGGCCTGACAACTCTTCCTGTGAAGAAATGTCCCCAAATATTCAATCTAAACCTCCCCTGGTGCAACCTGGGGCCACATTCTCTCATCCTGTCAGTTGTCAACTGGGAGAATATACCAACCCTCATCTCACTGCAACATTCTCTCAGGCAGCTGTAGAGAGTGATAAGATCCCTTCCCTGAGCCTCCTTCTCTCCAGACTAAACAGCCCCAGCTCCTTCAGCCACCTCTTGTAAGACCTGTGCTCTAACTTCCTTCTACAAAGCCTTCCCCAGGCAAACTTGTGGGCTTATTACTTTACAAAAATGAACCCACANCTCTTGTAAGACCTGTGCTCTAACTTCCTTCTACAAAGCCTTCCCCAGGCAAACTGGTGGGCTTATTACTTTACAAAAATGAACCCACAAGGGAAGTAATCTGTATTTGTTGACATGGTAGATGCAGAAGGACAAAGAAAAGTCCTGAAGAATGATAGACAAAGCTACAGCTGGCACTGAGAGGGAAATAAATTAAATAGGTTCAGGTTCTTACTGGAGACACTGGCAAGCTGGAGAGTAGTAGATAAAGTAGACATGCTATTTTACCTGAAAAATTACAGGCTGCAATCAGTTTTTCATAGATCACTAGCACAGAAGTGGGTAACAGAATAATAAAACTCTTATTCTCTGACCTTTCCCAAACAGTATTTCGGGGCCAGGCCCAGGGAGTGGTGGTGAAGGTTCTGCATCCAGCTGGGGTTCAGTCACCAGTGGTGTCCCCCAGGGAT